>VYZT01024961.1:59193-90686 GCA_013400735.1 Pomatostomus ruficeps
AAAAAAAAAAACACCTCCCCACGCTAAATTTTTAAGCTTCACTAGGCAGAAATAGTTCCAAGTGGTGATATTTACCTCCCGGGGATGAGACAGAACTGTTGGTAATCCTTGCGCTATAGGGTAGAGAGATCTTTTTGCAAGGATAATAAACTCCCTGGTAATAGCTGTCCTTCCCCTGGATCACGCACACTCCTCCAGGAGCTCAGGGCTTTGTTTCTGGAACAGGATTAGGTGTTAACGCTGCAAAACGAAACGGGGGCACAGTGGCTGTCTTTCACATTCCCGCTTCCCGAAGAGTTTCTCTGTTCCCTTGACTGCTCTCACAGTTTGCCTCCTCCTTGCATTCCTCAGCCCTAAACCACGGATGCTTTTTACAACAGCTGGACATATTGTTTTAAGTGATAATCTTTAGATACTGCAGCCTGGCAGACAGTTCATAAGAAATATCTGATTCGGTGACTATCACTTCTCCCTCTGTCCTTGTGAGCAGCCTTTGAGGGTTAGGATGTGCTGGTTTTTCTTTCTTTTTTTTTTTTTTTAATGAGAAAAATAATTTCCCCACAGCCCCTGTCAACAATTTTTAGCCCGTAATGGGTTGTTTACTGCAGGTTGGTTTGATATGTAGGTCTTGTCTTTCCTGACAGAACCCTTCAAGGTCGGCTCTTCAGAGCAAAACACTCACATTTTATATTTCTGTTTTCCTATGAATATTTCCCAAGATTTGCTTAAAATGAGTTGTTTCCATGACTATGCTCACTTGATGGACTTGTTCCTTGGGATACAAATGGGTCTCCAAGTCTGTTTCTGTGTGTAGGGGGAGGATAATGAGAACAACAGCTGTTGTGGTGTAAGCTGTAAATATAAGATATTTTTTCTCATCCTGTAAAAAATCAGCAAATTGTGCTGATGCTGATGAGGTGCTTTGTGTCGTCTCCAGCGCTGGTGGGTTCAGAGTGGGGACACTTGAGGACACGTCACACATCTTGCTTTTGCTTCTCTGGGTGTGCCAAGGCGTATGGGTGTCGCCTCCAGGCTGGAGCTGGAGAGAAGAGGAACAGGAGTCCAGAAAGGAGAAAGTAGAAGAAGAGAAAAAAAGTTGGAAGGAGGGGAAGAAAAATGTCAGGTGGAAGAAGGGATTGGGCAAAGGGAAAACCAGGGCGCTGCAAAGGGTGCAGCAAAGAAAAATCCACGACTGGTCACTCCCAGAGTGTGAAGTTCATTGTTGTGGGATGAAATCCTAAATTAAAGCCCAGCAGCCAGCACAGAATTGTGGGGGGTTTGGCTCCAGCTGGCTGGTACCTGAGCTCCAGGACCAGTCCCAATGGGTTAAAGAATCCCCTCACCTCCTGTTTTTTTCCTATTTTCCCTGTGTGTGTGCATGTGTGTGTGTGTATATATATATTTATATAAAAATCTAACAAATTTCTAACCCATATAAATCCAATTACCCATGTTTTGCCTGCAGGGAGCGAGGGAGATTAATGTTTGGTATTTTGGCAGGAATGTAAAAAGAAATAGGTGGTAATAACAATGAAGGCTCATAAAAAGGAGCCGATAGTCGTGTCTGCGCCCGGAACCCGGCCGTAATTCTCCTGGGGATTTGTCGGCAGAGTGCCCTGCTCCCGTGGAGGGGCAGGAAAGAGCCAGGAGTGCTTCCTGGGCACTTGAGCATCCATCCTGCCAGTGAAGGTTCCATTAATGTGATAATAATAGAGGCTGATAAAGAGAAATGGTTTGTGCTCCCAGGGCACCTTCTTGTGACAGATCCCGCTTGGTGTTGGGGCTCGTAGGAGCCACGGGAGATGCTGCTCTTGTCCCTGTTTCACTGAGAGGTGAGTCCCAGGAAAGGAGGGTGAACACGGAAGGAGAGGAGGGAGCTGAGCTCTCCACCCTCTGTGATGAGCCTGTGGTGGTGCCAGTCCCTGCAGATCTGGCTCGCAGTGACATGGCCTGGAGAGTTTCAGGCAGGAGTTGGGAGTGTCAGAGTTGTGCTCTCATCACTTTTTCTCCCCTCTGAGCCCTTTCCTGCAGGGCTTCTTCCCTTCCCTGCGATGAACCCAGGCACCTGAGATGCCTTTTCCTGCAGCTCTTGTTCATGGGGCAGTAGCTTTGGTGGGTGAGGAGTCACTGCAAGGCTGCTCCCATCTCATCATGTCACTGCTTGGCCCTGTCCCCTCATGCCCGTGGCCTGTCCTGTGTGGTGCCACCTGTCATGAGGCTGTTGTGGCAGAGTGCCATTGAGTCACGGCTTTCTCTGCACGCTGCTCATTGCGTGTGAGCCCTGGGGCTGCCGTGGGGGCATTGCTGGCAGGTCATGGGTGGCCACCCCGAGGGGTTGATCCTGGCTGGAACCTTGGCTGGGTTTTATCCCAGCTGCATCGCCGTGGTGGAAGGATCTCCTCCGATGGGCTGCTGGGGGTGCCTACCAGGCTGCTCCACTCCCTCAGCTTCAACACTTGGGAGCCAGTCACTCATCATCCTCCCCTGACACCCTCCTGCTGGTGCCTGGCTGAGCTTCCCTCTGCTCTCGCTGTCCCCTGTGTCACGGGTGGCACCCACGCTGCTCCTGAGCTGTCACCCGTGGTCACGCATTAATCATGGTTCAGATATTGCGTCCCTACAGCGGGTTCTGCCTTCTCTGCAGGCTTTGCATCAGGCTCCTTGCTCTCCGTTTATTACCACCACCGGTTTTATAACCCACTTTATCAGATGACTTTTTTTTTCCCTTTCTTAAAGAGCATAACCCATGAGCAACTCATCATTTCCGAGAGAGGGAGAGCGCCGTTAGCGGGAGAGCAGGGCTCCATGCTCGTACCTGAAATGAAGAGCCTGCTTTACCGTGGTGTTGCATTTAATTCAATCAAGGCAGTTAAAGCCGAGATTTAAAGTCCTTTGTGTGATCACAGGAGTTGCTCTGATGCGGCAGCAGGTAGAGGGAAAGATTGAGCCCATTTCCGAGGAGACTCGGAGGAACTGTTGGAAGCAGCCAGGCCTGGGGCTGACTGCGGCAGCGGCCACGGTGGGAGGCTGTTAGCATTCACAGCGCGTCCCATCTCTGTCTCCGTCACCCTCCCTGCTCCTGCTCCTTATCCCCATATATTCCTTTAAGTAGAATTGATTAGTTTGCCCTTTTTTTTTTTTTTTTTTCTTAACTGGGGGGAGGGCTGTTTTTAATTAATATTCTTAACTGTATGATAATTGCACTGACTGGTCCCATCGCTGTCTGAGTCACCCTCTCCTCCCTTGTTCTTGCGGGAAGGCTCTTTGGACTTAATTAAAGTTAGGGATCCAGGGCTAGTGGGAACAGCAGGAGTCTTGCAGGGTTTTTGATGAAATGATTGCTGTGGGGGAAGCGGCTATTTTCTACCCAGAGCCGTAGATTGTGATGCTGAGACAGTGTTACGACCGTCTGGTCTGACCACCTGCTTTACACAGGCGGCTGCATCTCATCCTGCATTTCCCACCCTGCGCCCACAAACCCCTCCTGGACACCCCAGCTCTTGTTTTGGGGTGAAAGGAGCCCAATTTCACAGTGTTGCCCCTGCTCAGAGACATCTCCTCCTTGAGGGAGCGTGTCTTGGAGCAACGCCAGCTGAGCTGCCCGTGCCATCACCGCTGGGGTGCTGCAGGTCGTGCTGGGGGATGTCAGAGGGATAACGGACAAGCTGCGTGGACTCAGCAGATCTTTTTCATCTCTGGTTTCAGCGCTGGTGCTCGCAGACAGCGCTGCCACCGGAGCTCAAATGCAGCCCAAGCGAGAGCTTAACAAGCTCCGAGAGCTGTCCAGAAAGTTATCCTGACACCAAGTGACAGACTCTCAATTGATATCCTCTGGAGACTTTAAACTCACTTCTGCGAGGTTTCCAAAGCTGGTTTTGTCTCATACCTGAAGAATCCTTTATCTGCTACGACGCCTCCCCTGCCTCGTCTCATTGCTCTTGACGTTTCTTTGTTGCCTGCTGCAGCTCGGGTAAACTCCACTGCAAAACTATTGGAGAGGGGGTTTTCTCAGCCTTTGCTCTGCTCTCTTGCTGGAGTTCTGGTATAAATCGCCTGGGCTGATGCTCTTCCTGCAGGGAAGTGGCTGGAGTGATGTCAGGACCGCTGCTGCTCATCCCAGAGGGCAGGGAATGCTCCAAACCCTTGGGGAAAGGCAAATATAGTGGTTGGTGTGGAAAAGGGAGAGAAACTATTGCAGGAGATCGCTCACCTTCCATCCTGGCAAAGCTCCGGAGCAAACAAGCAAAATCATTTGTGATCAGCCAGAAAGGACAAGAAGCTGTGCCACAGCCAGCAGAGATTTGTCAAGGAGAAATTGTGTCAGACAAATCGAATCTCGTCTGTACCGTGGAGAAAGGAGCCTGGTGGGCGGGGGGGAAGCAGGAGCTGCCTCAGTGAGTGACCCAGGCAAGGCTGGAGCTGCTGCCCAGTGAGCAGATGGAAAACCTGAGATGGGAATCACTGTCTGGGATGGCTGTAGGGAGGCTGGGAGCTGTAAGGTGCTCTCATGCTTCTGAGACCCAGCCCAGTCCAAAATCCTTTCCCAGCTGGTGGGAAAAGCCACTTTTTCAGTAGTTTCAGGCTGCAGCTGGCTGGTAATGTCCTGCTGGATGACACAGAGGGCTTGGGGAACTGTTTTTATGTCCTGAATCTCCTTGTGCAGGAGTGTGCCTGTTCACAGCACCATTGTGCTGCAGGGCTGGCATTTTGGGACGCCATCAGTGGCTCTGGAAGTTTCCGAATTAGAGATGTGCAGGTGCTGATGTCTCGTTCTAGACCCTGTCCAGGAAGGTCCATGATGGAGTGTGTTGATTTTCCTTCCATGCAATGGGGTTTTCCAGCCTGCTGCAGGGGCTGCTGGGCTCATCCTGCTGCCTCCTGCTGCCTTTTGCTCTGGTGTTTCCAAGCAGCAGCATTTTCCTCCTCTCCGGGCTGTGGGTGCTGTGCTCCAGCGCCCACCACAGAGCCAGCCAGCCCTGGAGCCCTTCCCCAGTCACGTCAGACCCATTGTGTACCAGACAAGCCTCTAAGAGGCAGCTGGGGCCTGCCCAGACTCTATAACTGAGGTTGGGCACTCTCAGGGGTGCAGTTGAGGCATTTTCCTTGATTTTGCTTTTATTGCCCCGTAAATCAGCGACAGGCCCAGCCCGTCTGCGGGAAGCAGCTCCCTGCACTGAAAGGTGCTCTCCCTGCTCCATCTCCCTCCTAGCCCACCTCCCCAAGCCAGAGCCGTCCAAAGTGGCCAAAAGCAGCTGGTCCTGGCCACGAGCTCCCTCTGGGAAGAAGCCCTGACGTCTGCTCGGCCTCGCTCTTCGAACCCCGTGCTTTGTCCTGTGGTTGCTGAGCTTGCAGCGGTTTCCAAGACTGATGCTGCACTTAGCAGGGTGCTGCCAAGCCCACGGAGTCCAGCAGGTTATTTCCCTTCAGAAGCCATTTATCTTTTCCGTTCAGATGCCGGGCTTCTGTCTCTCATCTCTGGTTTTATCTCACACGTGTGAGGGAGCTCAGTCTTCCCAACCCTCCCAAATCACTGGTGCTGGGAATGGGGTCAGACCCCATCCTGGGGGGGACAGGCAGCTCTGGGGGCAGGTACCGTGCGAGAGGGCGTGGCGGGGCTCGAGTGATTCCTTTCCTGTTATTATTTAGGGAAGTTTGCTCCAAATTTCAGCTTCTTTTCTAATTGAATGAGGCTGCCCTGTGGGCTGGTGGGATTCCAGAAAGTGCTGATCTGAGGTTTGAAAGTTTTATTCCAGCAGGGAATTGACAACTTGTGTTTCTTGTTGGGGTGTTTACATGGACTGAGAGGGAGGCTGAGATGCAAAATGTCAGGTGGGAAGTTTAGGACCTGTTGTTTGACCTCACTTCACCTGAGGCTCTGAATTTCCTGGGTTTTTGTTCCTTTGAGGGACTCTGGACCTTGAATGCTGCCGAACACTTTGGAAACTCCCATCCAAAAGTTTCCTGCGGGAACAACACCCTCTTTCATTTAACACTAACTTAATAGAACAGGAGAATACCGTGTGATGGATGTTAAACTTTAACAACTGTGTGTATCTATTACCTTGCTGCTAAATCTTTATATGCCTTAAATAATCAATTGATATTTAATTAGCATACAGTACTATTACTGCCTTCCTAAATCTATAATGATAAACCAAGTTACAAGTTATTGGACGTTAATTACTATCTGATGATTAGAAACAGCAAGACATTTACCAGCCTCATCCCGGATATAATCCAGCGTGTCCGTGCACACTGCTGAGCCGAGCCGCGCTCCCTGTCTCTTAATAATCAATGGCTGTTCAACATGCAATATTTGTCTAATTAGCACTAAATTAAATCCTCATTGACAACACTTCAGGGTAAGAGATCTGCATCGAATATGATGGATTAGACACGGAAGGGCTGTTATTGTAAGCAAGAGATGTGCGTGTCACTTGATTTGCTTGTCATGGCTGGCACATGGCTCCGTGTGACTGTCAGCCCGCTCCTGGGGGGACGGTGATGGAGCTCTGCCTGCGCGTTGGATTGACAGTCCTGGAGACCCCGGGTCTCTCCTTAATCGAGCTGTAGACATCAGCAGCTCTTCCCAGCACCCTCCTCTGCTTCCAATCCACTCTCACCCACGGATGTGCCAGCGCCTCCGCCGGCAGGGAGGGTTTAGGTGGGAGCAGGGAGCAGGCAGAGGGCAGTTCAGCTGCTGTGGGAAGATGTTTCTTCTGCATTTTGTGCTTCCAGCAAACTTTTTTGGGGAGTCTGTGCAGCCTCTCCTTGGGCAATGAGGGTCAGGGAGGTCAGAGAATCCCAGAAATGTTTGGGTTGGAAGGGACCTTAAAGCTCAGCTCATGTCCCATGGGCAGGGACACCTTCCAGTATCCCAGGCTGCTCCAGCCTGGCCTTGGACACTTCCAGGGATGGGACATTCCCAGCACAAGATGTTCGCAGCCACGAGTCTGAGCTCTCATCAGGGACCTTGGGGGAATTCAGAGGGGTGTGGGGGTGACAGCAGTGCCGGTTGCTGGCGGTGCAGGGAGGAGCTCCCTCGGGAGCTGCCGTCTTGCACGTGGCAGCCCCGCGCCGCGGTTCGTCAGCAGCCATGGAAGCTGTTTTGCGAGAGCAGCGGGAAGGATTGCACAGCCACCGGCTCCTTGCGAGACTCAGCCTGTCCTTCACACTCAGCGTGGATGTAATTAACTGTGCTGATGGGATGTTATGCCAACAGCAAAGCAGAAAACATCAGAAAATGAGTCAGGAGCGATAGCGGGGCTGTTCAGCATGGAGAGGCGGGAAGTGGCAGCCAGGCGCGCGGCTTCGCTCCTGTCCTGGCACACGGCAGGAGTGGGAGCATCATCCTGCAGCCTCCCTGCCTCGACTGTGGGCAGGGTCAGGTTCTGTGGGGCACAGAGAGCCTCCCTCAGCATCTACCTTGGCATTCAGGGGAGACCCACAGTCCCTGGGAGAATTCCCCTCCCTGGATGTGTGATGGATGTGTAACTCCAGCTCTCAGTTCCCTCCTTTCAATCCTTTGCGAGGAATCACTCTCCCTGACACGTCAGGGGTGTTTCTCAGTGCTGGTTTTCCTGTCTCTTCAGGGTTTCACAGGTGGTGAAACCTCCTGAAGCCTGAGCAGCTCCTTGGCTCCTCACAGGTCTCTCTGTGCCCCCCAAAAATGCAGAATCCCACAGGCTGGGAGGTCTGCACTTGGCAGGAGCTGGGATGAGAAAGAGGAAAAATTAGAAAAAAAAAAAGAAGACTTCCAATTAGCAATTGAAATTGTTCTTAAAAGAATTTGCCTATTCTGCAAGGAATGTTTAGTAATTGATAGCAATTTCTAGCAATTAAATACAAATTAATTCGTGCTACCGAGAAGCAGTTTATTTATGGCTCTGTATTTATGGGCACTCCCTCTCCTTAAAACTATCATCGTTGCTTTTGATAAGTAATTAGAGTTTACCGAATAATTTCCCAATGTAGGTATGAATTTTAAATAATTTTTAATACCGTGCAAGTGTTCCATTGTATTGCTGAGTGAGGGATTATCATTATTTATATTGTAGTAGGGCCTGGAGGCTGGGACAGGCACTGAGCGGGTGTATAGCACGGAGATAGTCCCTGCCCAGAACAGCTTGCAGGGAGTTTTATGTCAGCAGCAGGATCGTGAACGTGCTTTCCCGAGAAATAAAAGTTGTTTGGAGTCGTTTGCACCTGTGTAGCACAGGCTGCAAATGTGTCTCTCCTCTCCCTTGATTAGGGGGAAGTAGTAATTCCCTCTTAGTGATAGTAAGGGTTAATCACCCCAAGGAGGAGGGGCAGAGCCCAGACCATGAGGTGTGAACAAAAGCCACGTATTTTGATTAGTTTACTTAAGTTTTGGGTTATTTGAGCAACCTGGGATAGTGGGAGGTGTCCCTGCCCATGGCAGGGCTTGGAACAAGATGAGATTTAAGGTCCCTTCCCAACCCAACCCAACCTGGGATTTTTGAAGTGCCTTTTGTTTGCTTTGTGGCTTTTCTGAGATGATCTCAGATCATGGCTGCGAACTTTTAACCGTGTTCCTGCAGCTCCACGCATGAACTTCAGCTCTCTACAAGGTGAGATCTTCATACAATCCCATTTCCAGGAATGGCAGATTGGAGCAGAGAGGGAAAAGCAACAGGTGGGTGGGAGGTGACAGCGTGACACCAGCCAAGGAGAGAAGTGGCCAGAGGAGTTGGTTTTAGGGAAGCTGTGTGTCCCAAACACCTTCCTCCAGGTGTGTGACTCCCCTCGAAACATCCAATGGATGCTCAGCAGGGCAGGGCTCTTGCCAGGGATGTGTGGGAGGGAGAGATGTCTCCTGGTGCTTGATTTACAGATGGGGAAGTCATCTCACAAATGCGGGAAGCAGGAGGAGTTGGCCAGGCTGGAGGGAAGTGCTAATTAAAGCACATGGTGACAGCATCCATGCGAGGAGGATCCTGGAGAGAGGGAGAAAGCCAAGCCCGGAGAGCAGGCACCGCGTTCCCAAGTGAGCCTGGGAGCTGGCAGCAGCATCTGGGCTTGCAGTGCCAGGCAGGAGTACATCCAAAGCACAGACTTGGTGCCCTAAATATCTTTTAGGGGTCCTGAGGCGAGTGTTGCTTTTATGGAGGGTTAAACTGGAGCCTGGGGACCTCAGAGAATTAAATATCCCACAGTGTTCATGTGTGGGGCCAGCTTTGGGATTTACCCACGGACTTGTGTTACAGCTGACGTGCCCATGGGCTGTGTGGAACTTTGAGGCTGCTTGGATCCTTTGGAGCATCACAGAGGTGCTCGACCCCACTGCTGCTCCTGTCCCCTCTGTCACCTGCGGGTAGCGGGGTCGGCCCCCACCTCTGATTCAAAGTCTGTGCTGATCCTGCCTGTGGCAGCACAGCTTGTTCTGGCTCATTTCTGCCTTCATTACTGAGCTTGATTAAATGGTACTTGTACAGCCAAGGGTTGGGAAAACACACAAAGGGACTTTTCTACTCATCTGAGGCTCTTGGATACCGTGGAGACAGATGCTGAAGGGAGAGGGAGACGTGGTTTGACATTGCAGTCGCGGTAATGAGATGTAACCCATTAGGGCAGTGTCCTTCTGGGATCCAGGCGCCTCCAAGGGAGGGAGAGGGTTCAGACAGAGCCCCAAGACCTGGAAAAGGCTCCCTCTGAAGAAGAAAAGAGTGAGCTGAGGAGCTGTCCTGTCTGAGGGAGAGGGTGCCCTGGCTTTTGCAGAGCATGGGGTTGGGAGAAAATGATGCTGAGATTGTTTTGGCCTCAGGTTCTCACGTCTGCGTCTTGTTTTATAGAGTCTGTGTGTGCAGCCAGGGATATTATTGACACTGTTAGAGCACACAGAGCTGCATTTAACCAGCACCTCCTGGGCTGTGCAGCTGCTGGAGCATCACGGGATGTGAGCGGAGCATGGGGCGATGCTGAGAAAGGAGATGACTCCTGTCACCTCTCCATGAATCCTAAAGCAGGATGTGATCTCCCAGATCCAAAGCTTCTCTTTGGAGGCTGGGACAGGCTGTAGCAGGAGGTGGTAACCCTTGTAACAGGGCAGCAGTGGGTGAGTCTGGCCAGCCCTGAAGATGCCGGGTGTGGGACAGTCCATAGGGCTCACCCCGAGTGCGGGTGTGAGGCAGCTGGCTCAGCAAAGAGGCCCAGGAGTGACTTCTGAGGACGAGGAACAACTTCAACCCAGCAGGCTCCTGGTCCTGAGCTCTGCTGCTCTGGTCAGTCTTCCCTTCGATTTCTCAGCCCAATTATTTTTGTGCTGTCCTTCCTGTGCTGGAGGAGTGCGGCGCATTCCTCCCTGCCTGTCTGCAAACCTCATCTGGGCTTCATTTAAACATTTTCCTGTTACCCATTCCCTGCTGCTGCCAGGGTCTGGGGCACGGCGGTGGCTTTCATCCCTCCTTCCCTGTGATGATTCAGAGCCGGTGGCTTTTGGCCTCTGCACTCCGGGTCTCTGGTTTGTTACGAGCTGTTGTAAGATGGTTCATGGGGCAGAGGAGAGATGCTGGGGACTCTTCTGAGTTAATGAACTGCCAGATTGTGAGGGATGGCACTCAGTGACACCCCGTGTCCCTTTGGGAGGCGTGTGCCACCCCCTGCTCTCACCCTGTAATCTCAGTGTGCTGGCGCCGGGCTCGTGTCTGGACTCAGAGATCTTAGGAGGTGGTTGAGGCTTTTAACTGTGGGCTCTGATGGCCCCGCTGTCCCTTCCAGCAGCTCCGAGAGCTCGTGTGATTAACTCCAACCCCCAGAGTCACTGCCTCTGTGAAGCTTCAGGACCCGGCCAGTGCTTCTGGCTGCTCCAGTGCTCCAGACGGGGGTCAGCTGCTGGCAGAGGAGCTCAAAGGCTCCAGGTTGGAAGGCAGGAGCAATTCCCCACCCTCGGATTGAGGACTGAAGCACCAAGGGGTGTAAACAAGGTTTGGGCTCTCAGCAGCCGCGGTCACTGAGTGTTTGTGCTCAGCTCGGAGGGTCAGGGCTGTGCTCGGTGCCAAAATCACCGTGTGAGGCGAGAAATGACGGTGATGGCTTTGCTGAGGATGTGGCGAGGACAGTGAGGACAACGGTGGGGAAGGAGCTGAGCCATCCTAATCCCTTCTGGAATGATCAGAGTTAAACTCCTGCAGCAGGATTGCTCACCAGTGATTCATCAGCCTGAGCATTAGGGCGGTTCTCCTTGGCTGTCTGCAGAAATAACACTTGGGAACAGGGGAGGGGGAATGTGTCACCCCCCGGGGAGATTTGGGTGGCTCCCAAGTGTCACCAGGTGGATAAGTGACCAAAGCTGGGGGGTTGAGAGGAGGAGATTTGCAGACTGGAGGCAGGGGTGCTGCTGGCACAGCGACTCTGACCATGTGTGGACAAGGGATGCTCCAGCCGTGGGTGGACACTTGGATTTGGGGTGCAGAAGTGCCTGTCAGTGGCTGAAATGAAATTTTGGAACCTTCTCCTGTTGCTCGACCACAAGCAGCACCTGAACCACACAAACCCCAGGCAGAGCGAGTTTGGCAGGTCAAAGCCTCCCTGCCTTCACTGCCTCTTCCTGACATCAGCCCAACCCTCCGCCAAATAAAAATTCCACGCACGGAGCCGGTTAAAAACATCAATTAGCTCTAAAACAATTATTATTTTTTTTTGAAATGCCATTTTATATATGCAATAACACAACACAATAATCCTGGGTTATTTAACAGAGCATTTACCATGAAAACAGTCATTACTCTTTAAACGCTGCTGACTGTACAAGCCTCTTAACATTAAACGGCAAGCGAGGCAGAAGTCTTGCCATCAGAAATGCCACATTCTCCTGCATATATTAAAAACCCTGGCACTGGGAAGCTCGCTGCCTGGCTGAGTGGCTTTTCCCATGCTGGGAAAGCTCTGGAGAGCTGGGGCAGCCCCTGGAGCAGGGGAGTATTGTCCAAATTTTGGTTGGTTTAGGTGTAGGCGTTTGTTGGAGGGGATTAGATGGGTTCAGCCCAACTTTACTCAGGCCCCATGCCTTCCTTGTGCCGCCATCCCTCTCTTTTTCAGCCTCAGTTGCGCCAGAGGAGGTTCAGGTTGGAATTCAGAAGGAATTTTTTCACAGGAAGGGTTGTTAGACGTTGGAATGGGCTGCTTGGGGAGGTGTTGGAGTCGCCATCCCTGGGGTGTGCAAGGAGTGGACGTGGCACTCAGAGCTCTGGGTGACAAAATGGGGGTGACAAAGTCATGGGTTGGGCTCAATCTGAGAGGTCTTCCCCAGCCTAAATGGTTCTGTGGTCCTGCACCATCCTCATCTCCAGGGGCAGCAGCCGCATTCGTTATCCAGCCCAAACCCAGTGGATTTCGCGGGTTTCACAGTCTCCACAGGGCCTATCCTAATGCACTGATAAAGATGTATTTTGCTGCTAAGTCAATAACGAGTTTAGTAGTAAATTCTGCATTTTCCCCCCTTTTGTGGTTCAAGGGAATTGTGCTGGATGTATATTATTTGCTTATTTATTAGACCTCTTCCAGCTACCTGGCACGAGCCCGAGGGAGCAGATGGAAATACCATTCTCAGGCTACCAAAAGCCTTTGGTTTAAGCAAAATAGTTGTGTTTAAAGATTAATTTAAGATGCTTTAAAAATTGAGCAGGCCATTCATTTTTAATATTGATTGATATTATTATAAAAGATTCAGCTGCAACTCTTCTCACCAGGACCTCTCTTGGCGCGCAGACAGCGCGTTTGTCTGTGAGGGACGTGGCTCAGTTATTTTTAATCTTTGATACTTGTTCTTGTGAAATTTATGGGAAGCATCGTCTCGTGTCTGGCACATCAGAGCATCCCAGGCGGGTGCTGGGAGGGCCTGGGGAGGAGGTGAAGTTGGATGAATGGCTGGTGGGGGTTGGAATTTGTGTCTCTGCTGGATGAGGGGAAAAGCTTGGTGCATCTTATTCCAGCAGCTTCGCAGGACTGGGAGCAAATCTTCTTCAATTAAACTGGGAGGAGCTGAACAAAAAATGCTGGAGACCTCAATAGACAGAAAACAAAATCTGCCCAAACAGCCAGGATGTTTGGTTGTGCTTCTTGCAAACCTCCCGTAGTTGTTTATTTTATTAAACGTTTTTTAAAGTGGAAGTGGAAATGAAATCCTGGCAGAGCGCCCAAGCCTGGGCACCTCCTCTGCATTGGCATCCTTTGATAGTGTTTTGTTGGCAAACTGGGGACACAAAGCAGGCGCCCCAGCCCTGGAGGAGCTGAGTTTGATGCTGAGGAATAATTCTCCAAATTGCATTTATTTCGCAGGCGTGAAAGGTCACAAAGTGAAGGGAAACAAGAACTGTATTCAATTAGACAATTCGATCAAAATAAATCTGTCAAGATGGCATTCCTGCTGAGGAATCAATTGACTTGGAAAATGAAGGCAGCAGCTGCTGCCACTGCTGTCATTACTGTTGTTATTATTATTATTATTTTAAATTAGCTCCAGTACCTGCCACGAGTACCTGAGCTGGAGTGCCCGAGCGGCTCACATCATCTATCACTCTTATTAGATATTAATACATCCTCCTCCGCCTTGCATTTAGTGCCCTGTTAATGGTCAAGTGGCCCCAGAGTGCTTCCTGGGAGGCTGATGGGAATGATTAGCAATGAGAAGGGATGGCCAGGCTTAATACTTTTTTTTTTTTTTTTTTTTTTTCCCTCAGCCAGGAGGTTCAGGGAATGAAAACCTGGTGAGATGGAGAATGAGCAGGACCAGTGTGCTTGGTCAAACACGGTTCTTGGTGGCTCTAAATCAGCCTCAGTAATATCCCTGCGTGTTCCTTTTTGTTGCAGCAGAGAAGCACCCAAATAATTGAATTTATGGCTGGGGATTGGTAGGAAAGGGGTTTTTCTCCCCATGTTGGTGCTACTCCTGCTTCTCTGGGTGTGCTGGCTCTGATTGGCTTGGTGGCACTGGGGTTGTCCCCAAGCCAAGAGTTTGCCAAGAGATGCCAGGGGAGGATGGGGTAGAGGGACATGATCAATCAAGGTGGAAGCTGAGGAGAGGCTGAAGTGGGCAAAAGCCAGGATGAGATGTTCTCTTAGGGAATAAATTATTTTTGCAGAGGAAGAAATCCTCCTGATGGAGAGAACTTGAAGCCTCCACAGTCCTCTCCATCATCTGAGCTATTTAAAACTTGCCTTGATGGAGCGCTGGAGAATTACAGCACAGCAGCAGGCCTGCCCCAGCTGGATGAGAGCCTGGAGAGCTCTGACAGATCCTTTCCAGCTTTGGCGCTTCCCCTCCTGCTGCTGTCAGCCCTTGGCGGCTGATCCGGCGCTGCATCCCAGGGATGTCCCGTCTTGAACGTGAGGCACAGGGAAACCAGAGGTGAAGATTCCCAGGGCTGTCAGGTGGAAGAAGTGTCTTGGAGTGTCCGGGCTGCCTGTGATGGGAAAGGTGATGAGTGAAGTTTCCTTCATCTCTTACCAACTGGGGTGTTTTCCTTTGTATCAGGCAGCCCTAAAAAAACCCACAGAAACTGAAGAAAAGCCACCAAGCTCCTTTCAAGACAGATTTTATCACAGCAATGGATTGCTCTGCTTGCCAAGTGCCTTCAGCATGGTGCAGCTCATCAAAGAGCCTCTTCCCATGCCTTGGGCAGCTCTGCCTGGATACAGCTTGTGGCCAGGAGGCTTTGCCCCAGGTGGGTCACCCGAGGTGGCACCAGATCCTGCTCTCCCTGTCTCAGAAGGGGGCTGAAGGGTCAGCAGTAGGTGGCACAGAGAAACAGGGCCCTCCTGGACATCTGGTAGGTACCAGCCCTTGGGTTTGGTGCTGGCAGCACGCCCCAGATGGGGTTTGCGGGTGTGACTCCATCCTTCTCCCTTCAATAACAGAATCATTTCTGTTGGAAAAGCCCTCTGAAATCACCAAGTTCAACCATTCCCCAGCACTGCCAAACCCACCACTAACCCATGTCCCCAAGGGCCACATCAGCACATCTTTTAAATCCCACTACTGCCCTGGGCAGCCTGCGCCAGTGCTTTACAACGCTTTCCATGAAGAACTCATTCCTGATACCCAACCTACACCTCCCCTGGAACGTGAGGCTGTCCCTTCTTGTCCTGGTCCTGCTGCCCTGGTCCTGCTAGGCCATCAGGCCCCTGCTCTGCACATTGGAATGGGTGTACCTGTGCCCACATGGACACTCTGGGGTAGGGGATGTGTTTTCGGAGCCAGGCTGAGGATGGAGCTGCCTTTGCACACCTGAGTGTGCCCTGATCCAGCTGGGATCGCACGAGGGCAGCGTGGCAGGAGAGGGACCCCAGCTACCACCTCCTCCTCCCATTGCTTGAATTTTTATTGACTAGTGATGACAAACTGGTTTATGGACAGATCTTTTATACCCGCTAGGACTCGGCAGTTATTTTTGAGATGATGCTTTGCCTCAGAATCTTCCTTCCTTCATCCTTCATAAATCTTGAGCGAGGCTGCTGCATTCCGACCAAGCTTAATATTCTTCTTGCAGATCTCTGCACCAAAATGGCTGTATCCAGGCAGGGAGGGGTTGGCAGATTCCCCTCCACCCCTTTGCTCAGAGTGAGGTTCTGTAAAAGCGTGTGGGGTCCTTGGAGGGGGCAGGATGGTGCTGCCTCAGGGGTGTTTGTGTGCGGGTCCAGGGTGTGGACATGAACCTCTTCTCTTCCCATCAGGGCGTGGGTTGTGAGGAACAGGTTGGAGTATGGAGGTGGTGGTTCTACCTAGGGAAGGGCAATGAGGGGAGCAATGGGAATAAAGGAATAAGGAAGGGATAGAAAGAGAGACTTATTTTGCAGCTGTGTTGCTGTTCTTGGCTTTTTTCGAGTGAAAAGCGGAGGAGAAGGAGTCCAGCCCCCTTGTTTCACCTCTCATTCTCTAATGCCTTCGGCTGCAAAGGACAGATCCCATCCACTTGGCCTTTCTCCTCTCCTCATTAACTCCCATGACCTTGAGGCTGTGGCAAGAGCAAAGCGTTTATCCCAACAAAAGGATTATCAAAATAAATAACCAGAGTTTTCTGAAAGGTCGTGTCCCTTGCAAGCCTGGGCTGAGGCAAAACCTCTGTGCTCAGCTGAGTTTGGACTGGCTTTTCTTCCCCGTGTGTCGGGTGATAAATCCCACTCGTGTCACCTCACCTGTGGGCACCGTCCTTATCGCAGCAGAGCTGGGGAATGTTTCCCTGGGAGCTGCAGGGGGTCAAGCAATGCACTGTCCCTCAGGGACCCTGGTGTTGAGTTGTCATTGTTGCTGCCCCTTCCAGACCATTCCAAGGATCTCCTGGTGGGATGTGAGCAGCAAAAGAAACCCCCAGGCTCCCTGTTAGCAGGTCAGTGGGGGAATCCTCCTTTAGACAGGCTCTTTGAGGTGAAATGGGCCTTGAGGAGTTCAGAATCAGGGCAGAAGATGCTGATTTTTGAGCAAGTGTTGGATATGGAGCAATTGAGGACACACTGATATGGAAACAAAGGTGCAGGTGTCTCTGGAAGTGGTTCCTACAAACACACCTGTGTGGAGGTGTACGCGTGCATAGGTGGTTCCCAGATAAGCCATAAAAGTTGTTACTCCTGATCTTGGTGTTAAAAACAATAATATTCCCTCCAATTTTCACATCCTTTGGGATTTCCCTGTGAGCTGCACTGCTCTGGTTTAGTTCAGGCTGGGCTCAAGGGACAGGGTTTACCCTCAGCTTATCAGGCAACACCTTCTCTAGCAGCCTGCTCCTTTTTTCCATGTTTCCTACAGCAAACTTGTCTCTGACTGTCTTCTGCTTTCAATCTGTCTTTGAAAAAAATTAAATTCATGTTTGGTGATGCAAATGAACGCGGCTGCTTCCAGGGAACCCTTGGGAGGCTGTCAGGAGCAGGCAGGCGTTGCGCGCCCGAGTCTGGAAGCCCACGAGCGGAGCTGCCGGGAGCGCAGTACCTGCGTGGAGGGAGAACAGAGCTGCGTCGCTGCGGGAGGCTCTCACACCCAGGGTGAGATCCTGCCTGGGATCTGAGCCGGCTCGGCTGCTCCGCGCTTCCCTTCTGCTCCTCTCGGTTCATGCAGCTGGGGAATAAAAAGCACCTGCCTTTGCTGCCGCTGCCTGAGTGAAGTGTTATCAGGTTTTATTCTCCCTCCTGTCTCCCTTTTTCACACCTGTGTATCACAAAAACGTCTCCTATCATCACATGCCCCGCGAAACTCTCCCGGAGCTTTTATCTATTCGAGAGCAATAGCGGAGGATGTGATTTTTGAGGCTGGCGTCCTCCCTCTGCCTTTCATCCCTTCTCTTTGACATGATAGAGCACCTCCGAAGTTGTAAAGAGCATCTCTCTTTGTGTGGGTGCACCTGCTCCGCGCGCACCGTGGGCGGGGGTGCTGTTAGCAGGGGGAAATCGGTGAATAATTTACCACGCAACCAAAAGGACCCATAAAGCTTTAAATTATTAACACCGAGTTCAGTTCAGAGGAGAGATGTTGGAGCTGTTTGCTTTGGCTGCGGGCTCAGCCTCCGAGTTGGGGTGGCGGGAGCAGGAGCGGCTCTGGAAGGGCTCTGATGCTGTGGCGATGTTTGGGCTGGAAGAGCGTGAACCAAGGAAATAAATGATTAAAGAGATCCAGATAGGTGTAAGAACAATACCAACAGCTTTAATTATGTAAACTGGCGATGCCCTTCCTGGGAAAGAGCTAAAATAATAATGACCTTTTGTTGCATCGCCAGAGAAATGGCATTTCCCATTTTCTTTCATTGCCTCCCTTCATTCTTCAGGAGGCAGAGGAGCAGGTGATTCCTCTCTCCCTGCAGGAAGCTGGTGTGGGGCAGCTCCTGCCCAGCCCAATCCAGGGATCCGGCAGTGCAGCCAGAGGTGTTCCCACACAAATTTAGCCCTCTGATTCTTCACCTGCACCTTTGCACTGCTGTGATTCCTCTCAAATTAGGTACCACAAGCCCAGCCAGCAGCTGCACCTGGAGCCCGGGCTGGGATGCTCACCCAAAACCCCAAAATTCCAGCTGTTTTTGGCAGGTGAAGGTGCTGCCCAGCAGGTGGGATGCTGTTCCTCAGCCAGGCAGAATTTGGTTGGAGAAGAGCTGATTGTGAACCGGTGCTGAGCCCAAATCCAGAGCTGCCTTTGAAGGGGCTTTGCCTGCTTCTCTCCTTTTTTTTCCGAGCATGCCAAGAGCTGGGAGTTAATTCTGGAATCGTCACTGCACAAGGATGTTTCTGGCAGGCTCGGGGTTGCTAAGTGTAGTTAAGTGCCTCGAGCATCCCCAACTATTCAGCTCCTTGGGTTTTTTTTTTCTCTCCACGAAGAGAAACTTTCTGAAGAGGGAAGCGAGTGCAATCAGCCATGCTAAATAATCCCATCGGGTGCTGCAGGAGGTGCCATCAGCACTGATGTGTGGGCTGCCTGGGCTGGCTCCTTCCCCAGTCTCACCCCCTCCATCTCATCTCCTCTGGATCCTTTCTGCTGGCATCTGTGCGGCAGGGAAGTGTTTGGAGCTGGGTGTTGGTCGTCCCACAGGAAGGAAGCAAGGAGGGTGCACCCGGTGCTTCTGGACTCAGAGTCCTCCTGCTCCTGCTCACACCAGTTCACAGATGGGTTGGACTGGTTTTGAAAGCTCCAGATGTCCGTGGCACCCAACAAACTTAAACCCACCCATGCTCTGTAATTCGCACGTGCTCTGGGACGCTGGGAGTGCACCAAAGCACCAGTGGGGTGGGCTCTGTTCCCTGTTCCTCCCCTGGAATGAGGTGATCGGTACCGCTGAGGGCTCTGGAGGAAGGAGCTCATTTCTGGAATGATGTGATTTGCCTCTGGTGTTTTCAGGAAGGATTTCTGTAACTGTTTAAACCTGGTAAATTGCTAATTACTTAACAGCGTGCTTCTGAGAGGAGCATAAAGAGAAGGCTCCAAAGCTTCTAAGTGGTTTTTAACAAATTCAAATTTCATTTTCTATTAGGATCTTGCAGTTGGTTTCTGAGGTGTTTAATGCTCTTTGTAGTTGTTTTGGGTCCTGTTTGTGTTAGTGTAAGAGGCAGCCCTGTGTAATGCAGGTTGGACCCCAGAGCTGATTCCATTTGGTGGCTGCTCTCACTCCTGGTTCCTGCTGTGGTGGGTTGGGGCCCCAATTAGGCATGAACGAGGCTGGAAAGCCTTGCTGCTGAAGGATCATCCCTGTCCTAAAGCTGCACTCATTTTCCACTAATCCAGCACAGCAAATTCCCTCTTTCTCCTCTCTTTTTTCACCCTCTAGTCCCATTTCCAGCAGTGCAAGAGGGAGCGAAAGACCCGAATCCTCTTCTCCCTGCCTGCCTCTCATGCTGCAAAAACTAATAACAAGCTTCAGCTCCCGAGCCCGTGCTCCCAGAAGCTTATTTATACCTGTGCTTAGTGTTGATTCAGCTGCCTCACACGCGTCTCTCAAATTCACAAGAGCCCTCATAGAAAGGAAAGATGAAAACCGCCCCGTCCCGCTTCTGCCTCTCTTTCTTTTCTATTTTCTTTCTCCTGCACGCTCGCAGCTCTTGCCTCCGAAGTTTTGAGCACCAGGAAAGAGAAGTTGTCACTGAATGTGTTTCAGAGCCCCTGTGTGAGCTCCCGGCCTCTCTTCCGCTCAGGCCTGGCTTTGCAAAGCGAGGAGCTGCGCTTAGCAGACCCTGCCCCTCAGAGAGCCCGCTGCCCACATCAAAGGAGAGGAGAAAAGGCCCGGCAGGTGCCTCCTCGGCCGCTCCAAATCTCCCACCGTCGGCACATTTGTGTTAGATATTGATTTCTGTTTAATAGAATAAGCCAGGAGAAATCACACTCTTTGTTGGCGTTCAAAGGATAAACCATAAAAGCCATTAAGAAGTACTGTAAGCGGCGGGATGATTAATGAGACTTTAGGTGCATTCCACTGACTGCTCCCAGATAATGTCTTTGAAAGATCCCGTTGCTTCTGGCTGCAATTCAGAGCTATTTATTTGCAAGGTGAAGCTCTGAGGAGCGGCGCTTCCAGCCCTGCCTGATACTGTTACGGAGACAAACTGGATGCCCCCGATTTCCCATCTCCAGAGGGATCTTTTTGCATTGTGGTTTTGCTCGTCAGCCTTGTTGAGATACTGGGGAGGACAAGTGAAAGATGCGGCGTCTGACCTCAAATCGCTGCTCTGTGCCGGTGGTGAGAGGCTGCCTTAGGGAGGGAGAGCCACAGGCTTAAGGGTTGGAGGAAGGAAACCCTTTTTGGGACACACCGGTCCTGTTTGGGTTGTTTTTACTGGTGCTTTTGTTTCTTCCTGTGGATCCACGTCTCTGTGAAGGGATGCTCTCTGGCAGCTGGGCTGTGATCCTGGCAGTGTTTGTGCCCCATAAATACCCCTTGGTTTCAGTCTGGGCAGAGTTCACAGCTATGTGCCGCTGCCTTCAGGGCTGAAATGCCGCCAGACCTCTCTGCCGGGTCTCTGTGTGGGTCAGCATCCCACAGCCACCCCAAAGCCATGGGGATCAACATCCCACTGTGAGCCCCAAAGCCATGGGGATCAACATCCCACAGCCACCCCAAAGCAATGTGGATCAACATCCCACTGTGAGCCCCAAACCCATGGGGATCAACATCCCACTGTGAGTCCCAAAGCAACGTGGATCAGCATCCCACTGCCACCCCAAATATGTGTGGGTCAGCATCCCCGTGTGAGCCTCAGCAGACCTGGGAATGAATATTTTCTTTCAGTCCTTTTCATGACAACTCCGTGGACTTTTTCTTCCTGGTGTTCCTCAGCTGGGTTGTTCAGGACCCCCATTTTTCAGCAGACAAGCTGAGGAACAGTTTCTCTTCCTGGATAAAACCACGGGGGCAAAGGGAGTTTCAGACCCAAGGTCTAATCCATTCTTTCTGCTTTGTTTTTCCAGCTGCAGATTTCAGGGTGTGATGTGCAGAGGACAGGGTGGCTGGAGGTGCAGAGCTGCTCTCCAGACCGGGGCTCTGCAGCCCCACATCCCAACTTCCCGCCTGCTCTGCGACATTTCTCTTTTTCCTGGGGAGGTGGAAGTTATTGGTGTCACAGCAAATGCTGTTTGTTTCTAAACCGAGCCCATCTGCAGTGCAATAACAAACAGAACGCAAGGAAACAGATAAGCTGAGTTTAAAAAAAGCCCCTGCACTTGAAATGGTCTTTTTTTTTTTAATCCCTGATAAAAAAAAATACCTTCCCTGTGGCAGGGCAGGATACGGGAGACAGGAATTTTCTGTCGAGGGAGCCGGAGCTGCCAGAGTTCGTCATCAAGAATAATAACAACCAAATTATGATTGGCAAACTGTCGTTGAGGGGGTAATGAGGATATAATCCAGTGCAGCAGAGGAGCAGGGAGGGGGAGATCCCATCTTCAAGGAACAGCAGCGCTGCTGGTGGGAGAGGAAGGACCCAATTCTGCTCTTTCCTTCCTCGGTGGTCATGCTGCAGTGCCAGAGACAGAACCCACCTTCCTTGCAGAGGATTGGTTTCTCCCGTTAAACTTGAAGATAAAACTCGGCTGCTAAATTGCTGTCACTGTTTTAATTCTCCCTGTCTCGCCACCTCCCCTCTTCCCCCGCCACCTCCTCCTCCTGCTTTTCTCTTTTATTTTTGTCTCCTTTCTCCTTTCTGTGCCTCTCCTCCATCTTTGTTTTGCTCTGTCAATCTCTTCCTTTATTCTAAAGCTCCTTTCCCTTCCTCCGCTCTCCCTTCCCCTTTATTCCCTTTAAATTCATCGCTGCTTCTCTCTCCCAAGCCCTCCTCCTCTCTCAGCATCCTCTCCATCGCCGCCGGGTTTTGCAGCCGCTCCCGGGGGCCCTCCGCTCCTCCAGCTCTTCCCACAACTGATTTATTGGCTCACGCAGAGAAAATTGGGGCTGGTATTTGCTCCTCCAAGATGCCGCCAGCAGCTGGGAGGGCACTAAAAGGGCACCGGGTTTGTTTTCAGGATCACAGTCAAGCGCTGGGGCTGGGGCTGGGTGAGCTCCCCCGCGGGCCGTGTGTTTGGAGAGGTTTGAGGGTCTTTTTTGGCTTTCAGCATCCTCCTCCTTTCACAGCTGCCCTCCAGACACGAGCTCTCGAGCAAGGTGCTCTCCGGGCTTTGCTTCTTGCATGCACTCAGCGCTTAATAAGCAAAAGTTTGTAGTAAAAACAGCGACTGGAGGGATGAGGGGGTTGGGAGCCCTGAGGTGGGGGATTTATAATGTTTATGAGCTCCGGGTTTGCCTCTGCCACTGACTGCTGCCGGAGATTTAGCAAATCCTTTAATCTCTCTCCTTCCTCAGTTTCTCCAGTCGGTTAAGTGAGGATAATGAGCCATAACTAACTTGCAAGCTGTCGTGGGAACGATTTAATTAGCGGCTGATCTTGCTAGGTGCTGTGGGGTTTCGGTTCCACCGCGGTTCGGGAGCGTGGATTCAGGCATGAGAAGGCTCCAGGGGGCTCAGGACCTGCAAGATATTTGCCTGCCTAAATACTTTGGGTGATCCAAGCCCCGGCTCATACGGCAGCTCCTGCAGAGCTGTCTCCCAGGGAGGCGATGTCCCCGGTCCCCTGGCCAGCTGAGCCCCACGGCAGCGAGCGGGGGACGCAGGGACATCGGCTCCGCTGTCCTTTGCAGGCAGTGTGTTTTGCAGGCAGTCCCTATCCAGCCCTTCCTGCTCGCACAGGGGTTAATTGCCTCGTGCATCTGCCAGCCGCAGGGCTTCCCAGCCAGCACTGCTCTTCCAGGAATAGAGGCTCTTGGTTTGCAGCTCTCTGTCATAAATCCAAAAAAAATGGAGAGAGAAGGAAAGGAGGAAATCTATTCCCTCCAGCTGTCTCTGGCTTGCGTGGCCGATGAGATGCGCTGGTTTCATTTGGAGTGGGCGGGAGGAGAAGCCAAGGTGGAGGAAGAAAGGTAAATACTGGTACAGAAACGCTCCTCGGTTCCGGGGATCAGCTGTGGATCCTCACATGAGTGTCTTCCACCCTTCCTGATCATTACCCAGTGAAAAATTCCTGTTTCCCTCACCATGACGCTTGTTGCTTCCTTTGGATGCTCTCTGGAGCTTGGCTGCCTTTCTATCCCAGGGTGCAGAAAACACAGCGCTGGTGAGATCTGAGCTGACTTCGCTTGGGAGTGTGTGTGTCCTGTTCTGCCCGGCGGTTTTTGGTTGTAACCACATCCCAAAGAGCCATGACAGGGATTTTTTCCTGCCCCTTTCTCCTCGCTGGGGCTGCACATGCTCCATTCTGGAGGATTAGCTGGCACTGAAGCAAAGCACATCCTCTGCCTTCCTTCTGACTGCCTGCTTTAGTCCCTTAACAAATGCAATTAGATTTGTCTTGCACCATCTTTTTTCTCAAGATGAGCCCATGCTGATTAGTGTTTACAGTCCCATTCTCTCTTCCCCTGCCAAAAAACCAGGGGAATGGTGTTCACATAAAAGCCTTGGAGAAGCAAAGAAGCTCTTGAAATCTCACCCCAGAGTGACCTTTTTTTCCCCTTCTCTTGAGCAGGCAAAGGGCATCGTGTAACCCCTCTGCTGAATCCCCATAAATCGTTTTTACAGACATGTAAAATATCGGTGAAAAATGCTTCATCCCTTTAAAGAGAAAAATAAACAGCTTCTCTCATCATTATACAGTTTCTAGGAAGAAAAACACAGTTGGTATTGACAAAGCTTTAAAAGGCGGGGGGGGGGGGGGGGGGGGGGGGGGGGGGGGGGGGGGGGGGGGGGGGGGGGGGGGGGNGGGAGGTGGGAGAAAAAAGAAAACCCAAACTCAGGATGCTGAACTTCTCACAAAACAACCTGCCTTTGATATTTACAGATGTGTAATTTGCTCCTTGTCGGATTTGGTGTGAACTTGTCAGCGGAGCTGCGCGTGGGCAGGGGGAGGCAAAGTCCTCCTGTTTGTTGGCTGAAATCACAGTGGGAGCTGCTGAACGTCTTGGCGGTCATTGGGTTTCTCAGGAGATCAGTTCCTTGCACCTCAAAAAGCTGCTTAAAGGGTGTTTATTTAGAGAATCACAGAATTTAGGCTGGAAAAGACCTCCAAGATCATCGAGTCCAACCTGTGGCTGATCCCCACCTTGTCACCCAGACCAGAGCTCCGAGTGCCAAGTCCAGGCATTCCCTGGACACCTCCAGGGATGGTGACTCCACCACCTCCATGGGAAGCTCCTTCCAATGTTTAAAAACCCTTTCAGTGAAGAAATTCCTTCAGATGTACAACCTGAACCTTCCCTGGTGCAGCTTGAGGCCACATCCTCTTATCCTGTCCCCTAAGGGTGCTCTAAGTGCCCTTCCAGCCCAAACCTGTGGTGGTTAACAGCGAGACTTGACGAGCTTAGAGGTCTTTTCCAGCCTCCACAGCTCTATGATTGGGGTTGGCCATGAATCTTTGAGCAGCTTTGAAGGTGAACCTGCACAAGGCATGAGACTTCCAGACTGCTGCATTTAGCCGAGCTCGGCGCTACCCCGAGTGCTCAATGCAAGGGGCTCACCTGGGGTTCGCACCTCCAGTAGTCTTTCATCGCTCCGAAATTCCCTTTCCATCAGCCGGGCTTGATTTCAAGATGTGAACCTGACTTCTCTTGTGACCTGCAGTTGGCTGTGCGCTCTGTTACGTTTCAAAGTACTCTCAGAGCCGCAGAAATGCGAGGCCTTGTCTTTTGCCATTGAAATATTTTTATTCTTTCCCCTTCCTGGGTTTATTGCCTTTGAGTTACGCAGGTGCCTTTGAAGTAGGGATGAATTTTAGCCACGGAGTTTCATCTCGAGGTGTAGATCCCCGCTCAAAGGAAGGAAGCATTCACTATATTTTCCCATTCAGCCTATTACAGAGTCGGAACCAAGCTGTGAAATTCAGATGTAAATTCCTCCTAAGCCACCACCGGACGCGGTTTCATCGCCCAGCTTTTAAGCTGGTGAGCGCCGGTAGTCAGGATGGAAACTTGGGAATGCCTTCCTTGGAGATAGGAGTGACCGCTGACTGTCATCCTGCTGCATCCAGAACGCAAGCTGGGAGTCGGGTTGGTGGGAAGCCACATTTTTTCCAAGTTCAGCTTCCCAAAGCTGGGCTTCAAAAAGCTGTTGCTATGTTTGCCTCCAAAATGAGTCAGTGATGGAAAAGAAATGAAGGTTAGGAAGTTATGGGACCCATCTGGGATTCTGGTGGGGGAAAAATTCCACGATGCCCCACTGCCATCTGAGGTGCTTTGTGTCCATGGCACCCCCTCGTTGTCTTTTGGGCGAGCGGGATTTCCTCGTGGCCTTGCTGGCAGAGCTGCCCTCGGTGTCTAATTGGCCGTGGTGGCAGCTCCCCGCTCGCTCCATTTATATCCACAAACGGGGATTACTGGGAGCCGACCAACTTCAATGCCAGCTGCGGAGGAGCGGAGGGGGAGAGGGGAGAGCAGGAAATGAGCCGTGCAGATGCTGGAGAGTGAATTAGCCTTTCAGAGTGTTTTCCACGGCGAGGCGGAGCAGCAGCCGAGGTAAGAGGGAGCAGGATGCTGACAGCATCCCTCCAGCAATCCCTCATATTTACTGAGGGATTGAGATGAGTTTGTTCTCTTCTAGCGGATTGAAGGCTGCAGAGACCTCAGAGCCTCCTAAGGGTGCATGGCAGGGCTTAATAATAACGAATGAGTCAGGTCTTCAATATTTTACATGAAGACACCAGGCTTAAATAATAAATGAAGCAAAATTAATCAAGGTGTATCTGAAGGGGGAGGTATGGATGTTCCAGTGCAGGGAGCTCGGGAGCAGCTCGGCAACTGTCAACACAGAACAGAAATGAAGTTGTACCTAAAAACCAGCCAGAGAGGAGTCTCTAGATGATCCTCCTCTTCCTTTAAACGCTGTGATTTGTTCTGGGATTTTGTGCTGAAGGATTCACTGCTGCCCAGAAAGAGTTGTCCATGACCCAGGAAGGGACTTCTCATGGAAAAGTTGTTGTGCTTCACAGTTCCAGTCTTGTCTGGTGGGTGGAAAAAGTGAGGAAAGGCAGAAGTAAAAATTTAATGGAGTTGAACATCGTGAGTGATGCGGGGTGGATGCAGATTCAAGCTGGGCTCTGGAAAAGGGCAGCTGTCTGAGGCACGGAGCTTCCTTTCTCTGCCCCCCTTTTTCATCCCTTTCCTTCCCTTCAATGCTGCAGTTCCTCCTGCTGGTCCCTGCCAGCCTCGAATTGTGTGGCGGGAGAAGCAGGACGGACCTGATCGCGTCTCCCTCTGAGTTTGGTACTTCTTGCAGCTGACAAGCCCAGGCATGAAAGCACCAGGACTTATTTCCGTTCAGATGGTTCAGAGCGGCCTTGTGGGCTTAGATGTTCATCGTCCTTTGACTTTCAGTGGGCTTTGGCTCTCAGATTCCTTTGCAGATCTCGCCTTTAAGCCTTGCGGCTTTCCTCTCCGACGGGGCTCCGTTTAACCTTTCCTCTTGTCTGAGGGAAGCACATCACATCAGCCCATGCACACAGATGGAAAACTGAAGGGGACCTTTGCCCTTTTCCTTCTTCAAACGTAACAACTCAGGGATCCCCCGTAAAGGCTGGATTTCCCTTGTGAAGCAGTTGGTGGCAAAAGACCTGCGAGGTAATTGGAAAAGTAGCCAGGTTTGAGATTAGAGTTGTTCCGTCAGCTGAGACGTTCGTCAGAAGCTTCCCCTCTTGCTGATTTGCATAATGCTCCGAACCATTTCGGGAGGAGTGTTGGGAATCCCATAATGCAAATAACCGCCGAGCCTCTATAATCAAACGCCTTCACCTGATCCAAGATGAGCCCAGAAAAGAAATTTGCCACATGTTTTACCCAGCTCAGCAACGTCTCCTCTGCAGACGGAATTGTTAACAATATTCCGACCTGTTGGAGCACAACATTGAAACGTATAGAAACAAGACCTGCAGCCACGTTCTGCAATTCAATCTCGTCTTTATTGCGCTGGTGGAGGTGTGCTGCATATTAGCGAGGAGTTTTTTCCCCTGACTAACCTTGGCCAGGTTTCATTACCCGCCCCTGGCTCTGCTGGGATGTCCGTCTGCGTGAGTCCGTGTCCCGTCAGCGGGAAGGTGACCGGCATCCCGTCCTGCTGGGGTTGGGGTAGTGACTCGACATCAGTCTCTGTAAACATCGTCCTGCAAAACCAGAGAATCATTTATGTTGGAAAAAACCTCTAAAATCATTGAGTTTGAAAGGCTGAGAGTATTGGGATTGTTCATCCCTGAAAAGGAAAGGCTTCAGGGTGACCTAATTGCGGCCTTCCTGTACCTGAAGGCAGCTGATAAGAAAGATGGAGAGAGATGCTTTACAAAGGGCTGGAGTGAGAGGCCAAGGGGCAGTGGCTTCACACTGAGAGTAGGTTTTGACTGGATATTGGGAAGAAATTCCTCTCTGTGAGGCTGGTGAGGCCCTGGCAAAGGTTGCCCCATCCCTGGAAGTGTCCAAGGCCAGGGTGAATGGAGCTCTGAGCACTCTGGTCTAGTGGAAGGTGTCCCTGCCCATGGCAGGGGGGTTAGAACGGTATTACCTGTAAGATCCTTGCAACCCAAACCATTCCATGATTCTGTGATTCATTAAACAAAACTGAATTCCCACCAATAGCCAGATGGAGTCAGGGAAGATGAGAGAGGACGTNTGGAGCTCTGAGCACTCTGGTCTAGTGGAAGGTGTCCCTGCCCATGGCAGGGGGTTAGAAATATATTATCTTTAATGTCCTTCCAACCCAAACCATTCCGTGATTCTATGATTCATTAAACAAAACTGAATTCCCACCAATAGCCAGATGGAGTCAGGGAAGATGAGAGAGGACGTGCTCTTAACTCCTCTGGATGATGGTGATGCTGCATCAGCTTCAGTATCTCCACTCAGAACTCCCCCTGCTGAGGATCTGTGCTCTAATCCTCTCTTCTTTTTTTTCCCCACTTTTATCTTCTGGAGAAGAACATTATATCTCTTACCCGCTTGGTAGTTTCTGTTCCTCGATTGAATTATACAGAGGGTGCACTCGAGTGATTTTTAAATCTAAATGAAAATGTAAAGAACTCTTTGCCGGAGTGCCGAATCCTGCAATAAGGCAAATTGTTTGACTTCTTCACACCCCCATCTGGCCCTAATTGATTCTTGTAACCCAACTGTGATTTCTAACATGTTCGAGGCAGAGAAATCTACCGGCACTAATTCAACACGGTGAGCTCTGGTTCGGTGTTTAATGCGACGATGAGATCAATGTCCCTTCCGAGGCAGCTGGCGAGTGGCGTCACCCTCCAGCCACGGCCAAGCAGCAGCTCCAGGGCAAGATTTTACCCAAAACTTTGTTTCCAAAGACGGGAAAATATTTTTTTTCATCCCTCTCTTATTTTTCCCTCCCATGAACACCTGCAGCTCTTTCTTTCCCCGTAGAAATCCCCCGGGAGGAGGCTGCTCTTTCGGGAGCAAAGATTAAAAGCATTTTAGATGAGTCTGTGTTCGCCGTACCCCTGCTTGTGAACCCCGGGATGTTTTGGCATTTGGATTCAGCCTGTGGCTTGGGCAGAGGTTGAATCCTGTTCCTCAGCAGCGGCTTTCCTGAGCCTCATCCCTGCTGTGCACAGCGGGGATCCAGGGGCTGTCGTCCAAGGATGCCTTCACTCAGCATTACAGCTTGGATCCTCCGGAGCCGCGCCATGAATAGAAGGGTACATTTGCTTTTATTATTTTTCTTTTTCATTTAAACTATGCTAAAAATATTAGCTTTCTGGATATCCTTGGCTTCTTAATAAATGAGCTGAGAGCCTGGACCTCTGGGCCTCATCCAGTTCTGGTGTTGATCTCTGCTGGGAATAGCAGGAGGCCCC
Source organism: Pomatostomus ruficeps (assembly GCA_013400735.1). Classification (NCBI taxonomy): domain Eukaryota; kingdom Metazoa; phylum Chordata; class Aves; order Passeriformes; family Timaliidae; genus Pomatostomus; species Pomatostomus ruficeps. The sequence continues at coordinate 88,006 of VYZT01024961.1, forward strand.
AGGAGTTCAGCCAGGTCTTCAGAGCCACAGAGGAGCCAGCCATAATTTCTCTATCCCTACAGCTTTCTGGAAGTGTTAACGTTTATCTCTTTGCTCTGGGCTTTCGATGTCAGGGAATTGGAAGCCGTTTACCCTGATCATCATATTTTAAATGGGGAGTAAGGGCGGTGTTGGTGGGAATATTTTATAGCCACAAGGCTTTTCCACTGGAGTAGGATGAGTCGCAGGAGGAACCCTTGTGGAAGGGGTTTCTCGCAGAGAGGAGCTGGATGTCCCTGCTGCCTCCTACGAGTGTGTAAGAAACGCTTTGTGGTGCGGCGATGGATGAGAGACAACACTCCCCCACCTTAGGCTTGCCATCATGCAAGGGTGTTGCACTCCTTGTCTCGGTCCCTCCTTGCTCCATTTTCCCTTTCCCACCTCCTCCCCGAGGCGTTTCTGGCTGCCAGCACTCCGGTTAGAACAATGTGGCATTTCAGGGCTGAGCGTGACGAGACTGGCAGGCGACAGCAGCTTGGTGGCAGTGAGTGACGGGGAGCCGGGCTCCCAGTTGGAGATGACAGGTCCAGCTGACACCTCGCCATGCGTGTGGGCTGCTCCTCAGCCCTGCTGGGAGGAACAAACAGCATTGGAAAGTGCTGCTTGGTTGTCCAGCAGCTGTTGTCTCCTCTGTGCTGCTGCTCTTGCGTCTCCAGATGCCGTAAGATCAAACTTCCCTGGCGAGGTGATGGTTGGGAGCTCCTTTTTGACCCCAGTGAGGTGGCTGAGGTGACACCAGCAAGGCAGCGTGGGCCATGGCTCATCATGTTGACCACAGACAGTGCTTGGCTTGTCCAGGCAAAGCCCAAAAATGGGCTCGCCTTCCCAAAAATGAGGCTCACAGGGATTTATTTGTGTGCTGGTAGCTGTGAGTATGGCGTGGATGAGGGACGAGCTCATCCTCTCCCAAAGCAGACCTTGCAACTCCAGCTCCGGAGTTGTTTGCTGTAGTTTTTCTTACGTAGCTAGGCTGAGATTTAAGAAAAAAATAGGGAAAAACAGATGTTGGAACCAGTGGGATGAGATTTACATATATAGAAGGGCTAAAAAGCTTCATTTTTGTTTGGTTTTGTTCCTCTCTGTTTGCTTTCTTACTTTTCGGAGTGTTTTCACATTAAAAATTCAAGATATGTCTGTCTTCTATTTTCTGGGAGGCTCGGAGGACATCTGGAGAACTTGTTAGGATTTTGTTGTTTGAGACACGATTTCTTTGGAGGCAGAGGGGTAGCTCTGGCTGTTTGAAACCCCACTTTTGGCGGTGGATCGTGTTGTCACCTCCTCTTGGAATGCTTATTTTGGAGCAAAGCTTGCGAGAGAGATGTCCTTGTTAAACCCTGCGCCGTGAAATAATGGCTCAGAAAACCCTCCAGTTTGGGGGAAACCTCTAATGAGCCGCCCCAGGAGGCACAGCTCGGTATTCTTGTTTTGTCTGAGGTAATGGGAAAAAAGAAGAGGCAAGTCAAGTAGTGAAAACATTTTTTCAGCTCAAAAAATAAGAGAACAGGCAACCTCAGACCCCACCTGTCTGTATGCGCTGCTTGTAAGTCGGGGAAAAAAAAGGCAGCACCCTGCTTTTTTCCATTAAGCTTCTTCTATAATGTATTAATAGAGAATTATATCCTCGCTATAGGATTATTAAAAAAGAAGGGAGATAAAAATGATAGAAATGAATCCGTGTGCTATTATGTGGATGACAATAGATACACTTAAGCCTTCCAGCCCTGACCTTGGCACATGTTTCATCTCAACTCGCAGAGAGGCTGAAATTGATACGCTGACACTTATCATTAATATGAAGAACCATCATCTTCCCCCAAGAGCACGAGGGGATGGGAAGCATTTTGCCAATGCTCCGAGGGGCAGAGAAGGGCCTCCTCTTGTCCCAGTGCAAATCCTTATGTCCCCCTCCCTGATTTTTAATTTTTTTTTAAATCAAACCTGCTACGGGAGTTTCTGTGCAAGGTGTTCAGCTGTGTGCTGTCCTCCTCTCTCCCTGCCCTGTGCTCCCCGTTTGATCAGGGACTGGTTTGACGAGGAAAAGCCCGCTCAGACCTGTCCCAAAAGCCACCTCAGCAATGCCAGGGGACCTTCACTCCAGATTCCTTCAGTTTGGGGCACCTGGATTGGTGCTAGAAAAAAAGACTGTGTGGGAATGAATGAGACCAAGACTGAGTTGATTTTTCCCCAGATATTTAGCAATTTGAGTCTCCCCACATCTGGAGACAGCTGTGAACTTTCCCCTCAGTGCTGGGCATCCCTTGCAGAAGCACAGCAGTGCCAATATCCAAAGTCCACATCCTCTCTTGCAGCATCTCTTCCCATGACTCCTGGGGAGCTTGGATAGGGAAATTTGTTTTCCAGGAGCTTCCTCTGTCTGTGCAGTTGGAAGGAGGGCAGGTTGCTGCTGTGGGTTTGTGTTCACCAGGAGCAGGAGCAGGAGCAGCTCCTCCATCCTGGCTGGTGCCCTACCTCCCAAATATCCCAGCCTGGGATGCCTTCCCCAAATTCAAGCTGCCAGACACTGCTGCCATTTCCCACAGCCCACTGCTACCCATGTGGAGGAGGCAAAAGATTTCCACTCCCCCTTCCTTCCTTCCTTCCTTCCTTCCTTCCTTCCTTCCTTCGTTCCTTACATGAAGTTT
>VYZT01024961.1:90693-149510 GCA_013400735.1 Pomatostomus ruficeps
CTTCCTTCCTTCCTTCCTTCCTTCCTTCCTTCCTTCCTTCCTCAAATGAAGTTTGTTTAGCCCGTAAGCTCCTGTGAATATTGAGAGGGAGAATAATGTAATGTAGTGCCAGCTGTGCTGTGTTCCTGCTAATGCAGATATCATTTGATCAGCGTGATCCTCCACAACCTCTTCCGAGGATTAATAATGAACAACGTTTCACTGGAGTGAAACCTGAGGAGCGGCAGATTCAGTTATCCGAGCGCTCCAGGTGGGAGCCAGCTGCGAGCAGAACTTCCAGGGAGAGGGACTCGTGGTGGGTGTCTCCGAGGGGGCTGCGCTCCTGAGGTGCTGCCGAGGAGCGGGAGGATGCAGCAAAGGAGGGGACACAATGGGAGGGAGGGACACAGCTGGCACAGAGCCTCCCCATCTCCTCAAAAACAGAGGATTGGCCATGGCACCTCCCCATCCCTGCTCTTGCAGCATCACCGTGGGATGCGCTTGTGCTGCTGGTCGTGGCCGTGGTGCCGAGTGACCAACTGGGGTACAGCGTCCGATTTGGGCACAAAGGGATGAAGCAGGATAGCTGCAAGGGCACGCAGGAGGAATCTTCTCCAAAGCTCTCGGCGTGGTGGCTCCACTGCCTCTAAACACTGCGTGTGCTCCTTCCTTTCTTTCTTTGTCTCATTTTATTTATAACTCTGGCTGGATTTTTTTAATTATTACTATGATTGCTCCTGCTGAGCTGTAAAGGCGGTGAGGAAAAAAGGAAAAAAAATATACTAGGGCAACCATATCAGGCAAATTGAACTGGTTTGTTATAATCAACTGCCGCTGCTGTATCCTTAGCTTTCCATGGCTTTCTCCCCGTAGTCCCCATGTACATATAGATGCTCTCCCTCCTCTCAATTTCAGTGTCAAGAACTTTATTGGCATGACAAGATATAGTGTGTTGCTGGAGTTAATACAGTCTCAAGTGTGTATGTCTGAGAGAGGTTTTCACAGCAGTAATTGGGTTTTATACAGTGTGTCCAGTTCTATATTCGGTGGCTGAGGCGCAGCTATATCAGGAAGCCATTTCTGCCACCTCTGCTTGAGTTATGCAGAGGATATTTTTCCCTCACTTCTAAGGGCATAATAGAGGTGGTTGTGCAGCCAGTTTGCTCCTTGCCCCCGCTGCTGCGTGGCTGGAGGGGATCCCTCGGCTCAGCCCTGTAGGATGAGGCTGTGACGGGATTGCTGTTGTGCTCATTCCTGCTCCATCCCCTCTGGCACCGGGATACCTCCCCATGGGAGCAGATCAAGGACACCAGTGGGGTTGAGCCTCCGGAGTGGACCAAGGGTACATTTGTCCTCTGTGCTCAGGTGTTGCTTGGTCCAGGTGGGTGCTGCTCTAGGAGAAGAGATTCTCACTGATCATGGAATCCCAGAGTGGTTGGGCTTGGGAGGGACCTTAAATTCCATCTTGTTCCAACTCCCCTGCTGTGAGCAAGGTCACCTTCCACTAGACCACGTTGCTCCAAGTCCCATCCAGCCTGGCCTTGGACACCCATATGGCCAGAGCTGGGTCCCTTCTTCCCTGGCTGTGTCCTCTCCTCTCTCTCCCCTCCTTCTCCATACCTCCCCTTGCCATCCTTTTCCTTTTCCTTTTCCTTTTCCTTTTCCTTTTCCTTTTCCTTTTCCTTTTCCTTTTCCTTTTCCTTTTCCTTTTCCTTTTCCTTTTCCTTTTCCTCACTTTGCTCCCTATTTATTTCAAGCTTTCCCTTGTCCCCCATGTCCTTTCTTTGCCCCATGGGGTTATATCCTGGCCCCACACCTGGAAACACCCCAGCAGAGCACATGGGCTGTTCGCAGAGCTAAGGGACAAACAGGACCTAGGACAGGCAGTCTGTGAGACAAGGAACTTTTGCTCCAAGAGGCGATGAAAGGCAGCAGAATTGGAAATTATTTTATTTCAATTAGATTTTAATTAGCTGCTGTCTCTCAGCCGCTGGATCAGTCAGCAAATAATTGAAAAGCAACAATATTTGCATGTGGCGCCTGGAAGAAAAGCTGTGTCTGATCTGTGGCAGGGAGGCTTTGGGGAGATAATTCCCAAGGTCAGCTGCTCCTCAGTGGTAGTTCAGCGTGGACAAGTTTCTTGAAAATAACCCACTGTAGCCTCACACTAATTTTACAGTAAATTAATGCCAAGGCGGCATTTGTATGGATTTAATTAGCAGGCAACACAAACTTTTATAAACCTTTTGCAGCAGCAATTTAAACCTGATTGCGAAGTTATTAAAGGCAGCCATGGCAGGCTGCTTCCAGGAGTCTGCAGGGACCTGAGGCGGGGGGCTCCACGCTGTGTTGGTGCTGCTGGAGCTCTTCGTGCCATGGAAAACCAGGAGAGGCCCTGCTGGCTCACAACGTGCAGGGCTCAACCAGGGTGCATCACCCACCTGGCGTTTGCTCTGTGGTTGGTGCAGAGCCTTGCTGGTTCTTCCTCCTGCATTCCCCAGCCGGCTGCATTCTTCTAGGAGACCTCTTGGCTCCCGAATCTCCCCCACGCTGCTGTTCTGCCCTTTTCCAGGCGGTTGCTGCTTGGTTTTTACAGCAGCTACAAATAGTGGGGAGGTGGCACAGCCCATAAAAGCCACCGCTGTCCCCTCAGCATGGGCAGAGCTGTTTATGAGCAGGGCTGTGGCAGTAACGTGTGGCGTGGCCCCTGAAGTGAGCTGCTGGAAATCACGAGATCACGAGTTTCACAGCACACATCTAGAGCTGGTGCCACGGATAATTAAAATAAGCGGGTTAGGAGTCTCGCTTGGGCGCGTGGATTACAGCTCCTGTATTTCAGGGTGGGCATGGGCGGCTCGAAGCACGGAAGAAATAACCCTGCAGCAGTTGGATGGGCTGGATGGCCGTGCTAAGGATATCAAAAATATTTATACCGTCTGGAATGATGGGAGTTCTTTTGAAATGGCTGCAGAATGAGGTCATTTCTTATTTTGCAAATAATTGCATTTAAAATGTACCTATATCTCTGTATGTACATGTGTATATGTAAGGGAAGACGCAATTCTGGGCAGAGCGGGTTTAATTGCCAACCTGCCTTTATAAGAAAAGGGCAACAGCAGCTTTTAATTGCAATTGCGGCGAGTGCAGGACACCTCAGCAATCAGGCCAGTCCTGTCCTCCATGCTTCCCTCCTCACACGCTGGAGGACAATGGCAACTCATTAACGAGCTATAATGGGAAAAGCCGTATCTAATGATTACATTCTCTTAGCGGGGCCGGGCGGGTGAATAACCACCGGGGTACTTTTTCTTCCCTTTTCTCCTCGCTAATAGCCTGGCTGGAGCCGCTGAAGCCTGGCCCAGCTGCCGGGCCACTGACTGCTCTGCTTGGCTCCGGGTGCCGGTGATTGAGTGCCCAGCCCTGTGCTGCTGTCTGTTGCGCCGTGTAGATCTGGAGTCGCTCCACGGGCTTGCATTTGTCTGACATAAATGGGAGCAGAGCCTGGCCTGCTTCAGCTCCCTTCCCTGGTAGCTGGAGGAGAGCTCTGATTAATGATTGATTGCCGGTATTAATTTGCTGCGTGTAAGAGGTGTCCAAGGACAAGGCTGAAATGGCTCTTGCGTATCCGAGGGGAGTCGGGAAGAGCTGACGGCTTCAGGGGGAGCTGTGTGCTGGCAGACACCCTCCCTGGAGTGCCTGAGAAACAGGAACCCTTTTGGGAAGGTTTTGAAGTGGCTGGGTAGTCGCTGTGAAGTTATTCTCTCCTTAGCTGCTCCGTGCCTGTACCCGCCGCAGGTCCCCGGAGATGCAGCCTGGTTTTCAGAGGTGCTGTGCTGGTATTTTTCCATGCAGGTAGCAACTGCTGGGTGTCCAGCATCTTTAATGTGGGAATGAGATGCTCAAGGGAAGCTCTGAAACTCCAGGTATGCTGGCACCCATCCTGTGGGTCATGCACAGGATGAAGATGGGATGCTTTGGACATGCAGTTTTTGAGGTCTTGGTCAAAAAGGGCCCAGCTTTTAGTTCCTCTGCTCTTTGAAAAAGTGGCTGCAGTGACTGACTCCCTTCCCATTCCGCATTCTCTGGTCTCTGCTTCAAACCTGAGCCTGATCAGGGCAAGGTGGGAAAGAGAAGAGGGGGAGTGCTAAAAAAGTCATGAACGCCAAAGTAGATGATCTGAGAGATATTTCTAGATAGACGTGGGTAGGAAAATGAGAGGAGAATGCTATTTGCATCTTGCAATTAAAATAAATCCGAACAGGAGAGGGGATGGCAGCGCTGAGTCTGTTGATGTGTCTGATGAAGCAGAGCTGATTCACCTGGAAGCTGACACAGCTGTGTTAATGTGCGGGCACACAGCAGCTCCTGTGAGTCAGCCCCGGTGGAGCCCGGCCTCACCTGGGAGTTACAAAAGCTGCTGAAGCCCGTTTGACTGGAGCTGGTTCCTTGCTGGGCTCCCACGCACGCACCCAGCTCTGCCTGCCAGGCAAAGGAGCAGCACCCACCTGGGCAGGATGTGGGCTCCGTTAACTGTGTAAGCATTTCAATTGCTACCCATTATTTTGTTTTGCAGGATTGGGGCATGTGTGCAGGGGAGCGAGAGGAGGGAAGGGCAGGGATGTGACTTTTTGAGTGTAATTGCAGCGATTTACCCATTTGCAGCTGGGAGCACGAGCGAGTTGGCAGGCAGGGGTCTAATGCTGGGGAGCAGCAGCGGTGCTGCCATTTGGGATTGAAAGGGGGAATGAAAACCTTCAGCCTTGGGAGCGGAGAATTCTCCTGCACCCCCCACGTGCTCTAAAAATACCCATTGGCAATCAAGCTCCTGCCGCTCGCCTTTGTGTCTCCCTTGTTGCTGGTGCTCATCAGGCCCTCAGGTATAAATAGCAGAGCTCCTGATGAAGCCACTCGCTCTTGTTTTGATGTCCCAAATGCTGTGGTGGCGATCGGTGTGGTCACACAGACCCTGGAATGGCACACGGCTGGAGAACCAGACCCTGCTGGGAGGGTGGGACTTGGGCACCCACACACAGGGCACTCCGTGGGAGAAAGGCAGGGCTGGAAGGAGATGCAGCTGTGTGTGCGTGCAGGGAGACAGGCTTGGTGCTGCTTTTTGGAGTTGTTCTATTGCCCAAGCTAGAAATGACTGCTTGGGCTGTTGGATATTCCAGAATCACAGAATTGTTTGGGTTGGGCCTCTGCTGATCATCTCATTCCACCCCCTGCCATGGGCAGGGACACCTTCCACTATCCCAGGGTGCTCCAAGCCTTGTCTGACCTGGCCTTGGACACTTCCAGGGATGGGGCAGTCACAGCTTCTCTGGGAACCTGTGCCAGGGCCTCCTCACCCTCACAGGGAAGAATTTCTTCTTAATAATTAATCTAAACTTTCTCTCTTTCAGTTTAAAGCCATTAGTTCCTATATCCTTCAGGCCCGGGGGGTTCAGCCCTTTGTGTAACTCTCAGAGTCGCAGGGGAGGGAAGGGGCAGATCTGCAGATCAGCTCCTCTCCCTGTGGAGCAGGATTGGATGCTTGTGGAGCCAAGCGGAGCTCCTGGAAAACCTCTGAGTGCTGCCTGCGGGACCTGAAGGAAGAGAGGGAGATGCGATCTCGTTTTTTCCAATATGTCAGAAGTTGTTATAGAAAAGAGACCGATCGATTGCTCTCCGTGTCCACTGCTAGACAGAACAGGAAGGAATCAGATTAATTTGCAGTGGGGAAGATCAAGGTTAGATATTTGGGAACAGCAGTCTGGCGCAAGCGTTGCAAAGCACTGGGAGGGGATGGGGAGATCAGTGTGGCTCAGGACTGGGGGGTTTGAGAACAAAAAGGGGTTTGGGATGAGATGGGATGGATTGGGATGGGACAGGACAGCTGGTGCTGCTCCATGGTGCAGTCTGGGACAATCTGTAGGTGGTGGCTTCCTGGAGTGATGTTGTCCCTCCCCGCCAGATGTGGGCACAGTGATGGAGGCTGCAGGGACACAATGCTTATGAAGCAATTACTGGGGGAAGCAGAGAGGTGTCTCCAAACTGGCTGCTCTGCAGCTTTCCCGTGCAAACTGTCTCGCTGAAATCCAAATGTCATCCGTCATCAGCAGCCGAACAGCCTCTCCGAAACCTCCGAGTGGGACGTATGCACTGGTTCATTACAGCTGTCATCCTGCCGGTGCTTGGGTTTATTTGTGGTGGTGGTGTTGCTCACAGTGAGCCTCTGCTGTGCTTTTTGGACACGAACGCTGGCTCCGGGGGCTGGGAGCTGGGAGAACTTCCATCTGCTTGCTCCGAAGGGAAAGGCTGTGTCAGCACCCACCACGGTTTCCCGAAACCATGCAGGGATGGAGTCAGAGAATTGATTTAGGTTGGAAATAATCTTTTAAGACCATTGAGTCCAACTGTTAGCCCAGCACTGCCAAGCCCGCCACTAACCCATGTCCCTAAATGCCACATCTCTACATCTTTTAAATCCTTATGGGGATGGTGACTCCACAGCTGCCCTGGGCAGCCTGTCCGGGGCTTGACATCCCTTTTGGTGAAGAAATCTTTCCTAATAACTAATCTAACCCCTCTGGTGTTGCCCTGGCCCTTCTCTGTAAGCAAAGGCAGCAGCCTCCATTGCACCCTGCCTGCTCACTTTTTTGCAAGGACTTGGAGAAATGGGACCTTGGCAGAAGGGTTTGAAGGGGCTGGGATGAGGAGAAACAGGGTGGGTTTCCAAAGCTGTGATCCTTTTGGGAGATGTGGTTTGCCTTTCTCCTATGCCCAGTGGTGATTTGGAACACGTTGGCAACCCAGCTGTGTCCCCCGGGTCAGGTGTCCAACTTACAGCTTCCTCCACTGAACCAGAGCTCTTTTGCTTCCAGGAAAGATTTTCTTGAGACCTCCCTGGAGAGCACAGAGCTCAGCATCCCCCTGTCCCGAGAAACTTGCCCCAAATCTTCCCCCACAGGCTGTTACAGGGTTAAAATGTGTTCCCCAGTGCAGTCAGAGAGGGGATCAAATGTGGAGCCAGGAAAGAGGAAACCTAATGGGGAGGTAATTAAAGGACATGCCAGGGATAGATGGATGGATGGAGCGGAGGGAGGATGCGGAGGGGCTATAGAAACACATTAATACATGTATGAGGAAGGGAGAGATGGACGACAAGATTAATTTACGATTGTTCCTGTCTATTATTATTCTGAGTCAGACACTCAGATCACATTTGGAAAGTCTCCAAACCAGCCCCGGTGCCATAAGGTTAATACAAGGCCAATGGCTCCGCGAGATCCCCTGGGCTCGCAGCCGGATTAGGCTGAAACCTAAGGTGGGCAGATAGGGGAGCGAGAGATAAGAGGGTGAGCAGAGGGGTGAGAGGGCTTCATGGCGGGGATTAGCGAGTGATGATACGGGCTGGCACCAGCTCAGGGTCACCAGAGGAGCGTTATCATCCGGGATGGCGGCGGCAGAGAAGCCCAGAGTTACTTTAGGAGGGAGGAAGTAGTGCCTTGATGTTTGTGTGATGGAGTGAGGTGAGCTGGCTGTACTCCTCCTTCCTGGGCTGGCTGGATTCAACCACTGCATCTCAAATCCCTCTATCCCAGAGGTGCTTCAGCAGCTGGTGGCGAGTAGGGGTTTTGGAAACCTTTGCTGCCCAGGGGCTACTGACCTCCTGATTGGGATTTTTATAGGTTTTGGCCGATTCTCAGGAGCTGGGGAGCAGCGAAGGACTTTGTAGGGTGTGGATGCCGAGTTCAGACCCCTGGGAGAAGTTGCTTTGCTGTTTGCTGTAGTGCAGGGGCAGAAGCTGCAGTGGTGCCCGAGCAGCGACACAGAGCATTCCCACCTTCCCTGCGTGTGCAGGTTCCGTGCTGTGGAACGGCCCTTTCTCCTGCTCAGGGTTAAACAAGTGGCTCACTGGCAGCCTCAGGCCTTGCCCTGGTGGCTCAGAGCGGGTCTGCAGCCGTGTGATCCACGGAGGGAGTTGAGCAGCTCAGGAGAGAGGAGCAGCACTTCACAACAAGGGGTGAGCCGGGAGACTTGTTGGAAACTGCAATCATTAAATGTGCTCCTCCTTGGAAACCTTCTGAGTGTTTTCCTTCCCCCTCACTCCTCGTCTGAAGTGCAGCTCTTTGCTTCGGCTCCACAGGCTGGGTGGGCTGAGATGGATTTCCCTTTCAAACCGTGCAGACAGGGCAAGGAGAACCCCAAGCAGCCGGAGCGAGGGTGCGCAGGCAGGGAGGGGAGCTGGGAGGGACGAGGGCGCATCGCGGTTTGTTTATTCCTCACGTTAATAATCGGCTGATTAAGTTGCATTTTTATTTGGTTTCAGTGGCAATCAGATTGAGAGCTGTAATATCCACTCACACCTTGTAATTACCATTAATTTCTCTCCTCTGCGAGGCAGGGCTGGGGCTGGCAGAGGCAGCCGGGAGCGGGGTGAGTCGGATCCCAGCTCTTGGCATGTTGATGAACCGAGGTAGTGCCCGCTCCTTGGCCAGGGGCCGAGACGGAGAATTGAAGAGGAGGGAGAAGGGGTGAGGAATGGGGGAAAATCCACCTTAAATCCCAGACAAAGGCAAACCCGGCAAAGTGTCGGAGTCAGCACAACAGGCTGTGTGAGTCTAATTACCATAACGATGTGAAAGAGCCCAATCAGCAATCTGGGGCTAATCTTTCATGTATTACAGGTCTCTCTTTCGGAGCGCTCCACAGCTAAATGCATTTTTAATGAAGATATTCCTAGACTTGCAGATAATTTCCCACTCTTTACAAGGAGGGTATCAGAGCTCATTAAGTGGGTTGTTCTTCTTTTATAAATATATATATATATATATGTATCTGTGTGTGTGTGTATATATAGTTATATATATCCCAGTTGTTCAGAAGGCAAACGTCAGTGCTGGCGGCGGGAAAGGGAAGACATTCCCTGTTGCAGAGAGGGAGGGATGTGGTGGGAGGACCGGCTCTCACCAGGAAAGTTTGCCTCTCCTATGAGTTTGTGTGCTTTTCCCCCTCTCTGGTGCAGCCAGATAATCAAAAATAATAAAAAAAATAGTGGGAGTGGGGATTGGGATGCTTGGAGCGGGATGGATTGAGGTGAGGCTGAAGCCTCTGCAGTTATTGCAGCCTCAGCTATGGCTGTTGAGGGACTGTAATCATATTATTGCTCCAATGGTGATTTCTCCTATCGCTTCCTAAAGTGCTGTCAGATGGAATCTGGCTGGAAATTAAGGGAGAAGCTGTGGCCGGCCTGCAGAGGATGAGATATTTGGGGAGGGAGAGGGGCTGTCTCCTCCCGCTCCCCAGGATCTCAGCAGACGCTTTCATGGGGAGCAGGGAAAGGAAAACAGGGAGATTGCCTTTAAAGCTTCAGACAGCTGGCTCCTGACAGGAGGAGAACACAGAGGGTGTGTTTCCAATTATCTCTGTAGATGGGGCCAAATCCCTGGAGGGGATGAGGAACCGTAAGTCAAAATGAGATCGAGGAATTGCCGGAGAGAAACTGGAGTGACGAAGGCTCTCGTCCGGCGCCGCGTCTCCGAGAGCGGCCGTGTGGGGAGCGTCACAGTGCTCAATTATAACCTGCCCGAAGGGAAAAGACTTTGAACTCGAGGGAAGAAGCGCTCGCTGTGAGCCTGTGAGCAGGAGGGTGTCTGAAGTGCCTCTGATGCCGTTGGATCGTTGGGTTTTCTCCTGGGCTGTGCATTGCCAAGTCTCTATTTGAGCCTCGGCAGTAGTGCTGGGGGCTCCTTCCTGCTTGGGATTTAGCTTGTAAACCTAAAAGTTGAAAGGCCTCTGGAGCGTAGAAGTCTTTGAGTGCGCTCTGGAGTTGGGCTGGAGCAGTGATGTGTTGGGTGTGATCCCTCGCTTTCGGGTGTGAGCCTCGCAGGAGCTCACTCTGTGCCTGACCCAGACTTGCCTCTTAGCTCTGGATGCTTGCTTTTGATGTCCAAGCTTCCTGCTCCTCTGGCACCTCCTTCCAACTTGCAGGGAAGTTTGATTTCTGCTTGGACTCATTTCTGGCCTTGTTCCTTCTTGCTGTTGGGATTACAACCATGTTGAGGAGGCTGGGGGAGATGAGGGATTAAAGGCTTCATTTAAAGGCAGGACTGGAGATTTCTGAGGAAAATGCCCTGGTGAGGGTGCTGGGAGCAGCTGCTTGTCCATCCTGAGGGAATTGCTTCCTTCCTCAGCCTGTCCCAAGGGCATCCAGCAGGAGACTGTGGGTGGCAAAGGGTTAAAGACGCAGAGGAGCGAGAGGAGGACAGCAGACATTTGCAGGGATGATAAACACCACCGAGGATGATTTTCTCTCTGCGGAACAGGCCATTGATCTGTGATTAGAGGAGCGGAAGCTTTTTACAGTCAATCAGGTAGGAAATCACATCATTGCGGGTTCAGAGGTCAGAGAAATCGGGGAGAGCGTGAGCAGAGGGAGGAGCTGACAGAGCCTCTCAAGGGACATGGAAAGGCAAGGAGGGTGTGTGGATGCAAAGCTTTGAGGGTCCTCAAAACAGCCAAGGATCTTCAGCTTGGTTTGGCTGCCCAGGTTGGGACAATTGAGACTTTCCTGACTTGTGTGCTGAGTATTGGTCTGGGGCAGCTTGGGGTGGCCAGACCAGGTCTGAAGTCACAACTGTGACCTCAAGATGGTTTTTCCTGTTGGTCCCAGAGGTGCTGCTGCTGGGCTGGATGTTAAACACCGTGAAAGGCTGAGGTTTGTCCCAGCACGTGAAAGCATCACCCAGTCCTTTTGCTGATGGGGCTGTGCTCTCTGGCCCCACAAACACTCGCTTCAAGCAATCCTTCTGAGTTCGTTCCTCCACTTGGAGATGCTCCTCGAGCTGGAGTCCTTCAAGCACTGAAATTTTACTGGGGCTGGGCTAAAAATAGCTCGAGGAGCTGGTGCTCGTAACGCTGCACTTTGATACCGCGCTGAGGAGTGAATAGATTATGTGCGTGCCTCGGTGCCTGCTGTAAATAACTGGCTGCTGGAGCCAGGTGGGTATTATGGATTAATTCAGTAATTGGTCCATCTGGAGCATCTACTTACGATATCAATTTTTCTATGTACCTCTTAATATCTTGAAAGGAGCTTTAGGAAGATGCACACTGGTAACGAGAAATGGAAAATGAGGGGAGAGCTCGTTTAGCAAGAGGATGGAGAGGAAGGTCAGGGGATGAGCCATCAGGTAGGTTGGTAAAGGGTTACTCTCAAGCAGATCGATCACGTGTAATTTGGCCTTGCTCTGAGAGAAGAAGGAATAACAAAGGTAGGGGAGATTAAATAGAAGACAAAGGGAGAGTGTGATTACAGCCTCTCCTGTCCTGCTTTTCCGTGCTCTGTGACGGCAGCTGTACCACTCATTTTCTCCCTGTTATTTTGCCCCTGGCCTCAGCCCCGTGGCTTCTCAGCGGGGTGTTTTAAAAATATGATATGATTCCTTTGCCTTCTGTGTTTGGAGACCCATAGCAGGCACTGACCTTTCAAGTCTCTTCGTGATTAAAGCTCTTATTAATTTCCTGTGGGGCTGCAGACACTCTGAGGCAGTAAAGTGTTGGGAGTTCATTAACATGTGGGGCTTTAATTAGTCGGCAAGAAATCCCTCTCTGTCCCGATTTGACCAAGGAAAAAAGAGGATGGTTTAAAAAAAAAAAAAACAAAAAAAAAGGAGAGAGAAAACGATGTTGAAGTAAAAATAGTCACAGCAAACATCTTCACAGTAGGAACAGATTTCAAGGCTCACGATCTATTTATCAGAGACTTTAGACCTGCGTGCATGTTCCCCATACAAACCAGCAGCCATGGCTCTTTATAGACAGACGTGGGGACAATCGTCCCACTGGCACCCAGAGCAGTAAATAATAGTGGCAGGAAGGGAATGATCAGAAGAGTTTGAAAAACAAGCCAAGTGAGCCCGTGCTGCAGCTTCTGCACAGCCTGATGCTGCCGTGGGCAGCGCTGCCTGTTCCACTCTCCCAGATTTCACTGCAGGTACACGAGGATGGCTGGAAACCAGGTGCAGTGAGCTGTGGTGTGATGGGGCTTGATCCTTCACCTTCTGCCTTTTCAACAGTGGCACTGTGCAGGCAGCACCCTGTTAGAGGAGATTTAGGTGGAGCAGACCCCAGTGTCGGGCACGGCAGCAGCCCAGAGGTGCTCCAGCTGTGGGAATGCAGCATCAACACGTGGCTCTGGTATTTATTTAAACCTTGGGCGGAATGATGTATGTTTGATTGCCCGGTTGATCTATTTGTGACAAGTGTTAAAACACATGTGCATTGATTTTCTTTGAGGAGCGTATTTCTAAGGGTAATTTAATAGTGGTGTTGAGCATAGCTCTTACTGGCCAGGCAAGAGGCGGAGGGAGGGAAAGGGGGATTAGATGAAGAAGAGAGAGACGCTAATGGCGTTTTCACAATGCAATTGCTTAGGTCAGTGAAAAGCTGTCACAGTTTAATGCACTCGCTTGTTGGGGATGTTATCATATACAGGATTAAGCCATTCCAAAACATGAAAACAAGAGCAGCTTGTTAGCGAGGGAAGCTGTTAAAGAGCTGCTGCTGCAAAGTTATGATCTCTGTGTGGAGGGAGTTACGTTGTGCCTCTCCTGCTGCCAAGACTGCGGGGATGTTCTTGTCTTCTGGGACCAGCTGCTCTTCATCTCCGCTTTTCCTGGAGAAGCTGTTCCTTGGCATCGGATCCTGGATCCTGAAAGGTCGTTAGGGGATAGGCAAAGAAAGGCTGGAGCCTTGGGGAGGGTAAATCCGCGTGCATCTCTTGGCTCCAGGCTGAGGTGTTTGGATGTGCCGTGGTGGTGTGACCAACAGCAGCAATTCCGGCTGGGGCTCTCTGGGCGTGTTCCCCACCTGCCGGGGACACTCAGTCCAACACCCACACGCCATCTTCTTGGAGCCTCAGTAAATTTGTTTTTTGACTTTTTGGAGGAAAATGCTTCCTGCTGGCTCAGGCTGGGGTCTAAAATTCAAGCTGGGCTTTTCCAGATGAAATACTGTCCTGGTTCATATCCATGTCACCTCCTTGTCTCTTGTGGGGTTGCAGAAGCAGTACTGGGATGGCAATAACAGCGTTCATCGCATGGCACTTGGGGGAGGATCTGCTCCCTCCTTCCTGGCTGACTCCACACAGCTACCAGGAGCAGAAAGCATTAGAAACTTGTCTGTGTCACCCAAAATCAGCAGCTCCAGCTCTGGATACGTGTGGGGAGCTGCTTTGTGGAATAGGATGGAAAGGCTGCTCCATCTTCCCATCGCTGCTTTTCACAGCGGGTTGTGTTTCAGTCTCTCCCCGTGCTGGCGTGTGAGCTCCTCTCCACCATATGCAATATTTAGTCCTCCATCCAGTCTACTTTCAAATGGAGCATCTCCTCCTTCCTCCTGGGAGATGGTTACACAGCCCTGTAGATGTTGGCATCAAGAATTTTTTCAGATATGTACTTGACCTAAATTCTCTCTCTCTGTCTCAAATTTTTGAGGTTTTGTCCTCTGGCAATATCCCCTCTCCCAATACCCCTCTTCTTCAGAGTGTTCACACTTGAAATCCTTATGGTTGCAATAATGCAGGTACCTTTATGTGTATTTTAACCAGGCTATAAATCCTGCTGGTTGACAAGGTTATTGTTATCTGGCTTCTGCCATGACCCACTGTTAAAATACATGACATAAATTACACAGAACATATCATACAAGCCATTTTTCCTCGTATGAGGCCTGATAAATATTAATGGCCCATTGCTGTAGCTTTGTACTGCGGTAGGATTGGAGTCAATGAGGTTGATCCGAGGCGCGATAATTGCTGGTGGACATGGACCCCAGGCAACGCTGAATTAGCTGTCTCTCCAAGCACTGTGCACTTCTGGAGCTCTGAGTTGTGTCTCCAGGGAGGTTATTTTGGCCTCTGCTTTTTCAAATTCCGTATCATAGAGGGAAGACTCAGGTTGGAAGAGATAAGTCCACTCAAAACTCTTCCTGTGCTGATTTGCCCTCACTTCGGTCATCTAGAATATTAAATATGTGCATTCATCCTTGCCACAGATGGCGAGGCAGCAGTGTGGATGTCACCTCTGTCCCCAGGCCCACATCACTGCTCGTTCCTCATGCCCTTGAGACCCATTGCCCACACCTCCCCTTATCTCCCCAGTCTGAATTTTCGGCGCCTGCCAGCTGTAAATGGCACTTCACGCGCTGGAAATGTGAATCCGGTCAGTAGCGTCGGCTCCGTCACGCTTATCAGAAATGCATTATCAGGTGGGGATTAGACAGAACCTCGTGCTCCTGTTGCTATCCATGCCAGGCAAATAATGAATAATGAAAATTCCCAGGACCAGAGACAAACACACTTGACAGGCAGGGAAGCGCCCGCGCTGCCTTTCACTCACTTTAATGTGACAAACGTGGCTCCTTCAGAAATCTTTCCACTCCATTCACCATGGCTTCTTTTTTTCCCTTTTTTAAATTTCCCTTCCTCCTGCTGCCTCCCCTCTCTCCCAGCCCCTGAGCCCCTGTGCCATGGAGAAGGATTCAGGAGGTCACTTCCACCCAGGCTCACGGAGACTGCTCTGTGTTCTCACACGGACGCTGTGTGGTTTGGGTCCTCACCTGCTCTGAACTTCGCTGTTGCAGTCTCTCCCCTGTTGTTCGTGAAGCTTTCACAGGAGGACAGAGCATGGCAGAGACATTGCTCTGCTCACAAAACCTTTGCTTCCATGGCCGCAGTGAGTTTGGTGGGGATGAGAGGGAAGGGACTGTGTCTCCCAGGATATCGGTCCTGCTTCCTTCCCTGCTGACCTTCCCCAGCATCAGTGGTTTTGCTCCCTGCTCCCCCAGACACTCCAGACCTTTCCAAGCCTCATCCTGCACCGCAGATACCCCGGTTAACTTGAGTCCTTGCCCTTTTCTCGGGGTCACTGGATGCTTGGTTTTATTCTGTCTTGTACCATCACCAACATCTCATAGCTGCCCTTCCTGAGCCGTGGAGAAAGCACGTGCTTCCCTGGGGCTGACCAGCCTCTCCTGGCTTTTGAAGTGTGTGACGCAGGAGGACTGAGCTCCTTGTCACAGTTGGTGTAGGAACGGGAGCAGCAGGTCCTGCTGCAGCATTCCTGGGCTCAGAGAGAGGTTTCCTGCCATGGCTGTTCTCCGTGTGCCTGTTCCGTAGGTTTCCCACGTAGGGACAGGAGGATGCGGTTCTGTAGCGATGCACACACTGCTGCAGGTGGCTGCATGTGAGCTCCAGTTCTCCCCAGTCCCTGGACGCACTGCAGCTTTCTCCAGGGTGCTGTGGCTGTCCTGTGGAGTGGGGCACTGCTCAGAGATGATGGGGCCAAGGAGAAGGGGTTTGTTGCTGACCAGGTACAGGATTTTTCCCAGGACTCAGGTCTGGCCTGCCTCTTGTCTCACGTAAATCAGCCGTGGCGATGCCATCTGTAAAGGCTGTCTACACAAGACGCGGCTCCAGCATGGGGGTTTTTTTCCTGCAGTTGTCATCTAGAAGCAGGCAATAAATTTTATGGACCAGGGTTTATTGAGCACAGAGGATGAGGAATTGAGCTGCCTGGCTTGAATCTGAAGCTGATGTTCTGGAGGGAACAAGCACTTTCAGATGAATGCTTAGATCGCTCACTGCCCTCTTTCCAGAGGAAGTCAAATGACCGTGTCCCATGTCGGTGTTTCCTGGGGGAGCAGAGCCCTGGTGCCAGCCATCCCCTGCCTTTGCCCTGTCTGTCAGGGGTGACATCTATCTCTTTCCCAGCCTGCCTCTTTAAAAAGCACCCAGGCTGCTGCAGGGAGGGCGTCTTGGCACCGGTGGTGACAGTCCCTCTTGACGCAGTCTTCTTGGCCGCGTTACACCAACTCCGTGACTCCAGCTCTTCCTCCCATCCACCCGGCAGGGAGGGAAGGAGCTGTGAGCCCGCATCACATCTGCTGCACAGTGTGAGCCTTTGCCAGCGAGATTCCTGCTAATTAATGTCAAACTTATTTTAGCAAATAATGCACATTATCTCGTCCTGTGGAAGGGACTGGTGCCAGCAGTGATCGCAGTGGCACCGGAGGAGATGCAGCTCCAAAGCACTGGGATTTGGGCATGAGGTGGGAATGTGCTGGGGAGTGTGGGCATGGGCTTTGCTCCATGCATGAAAATGCTCCTGGGGTTTCATGTCTGGGACTCCTGGCCAACCGCAGAGTCGTAGAATGGCTGGCTTGGAAGGGATACTAAAGATCAAGTTCCAACCCCTGGCCATGGGCAGGGACATCTTCCTCTATCCCAGGTTGCTCCAAGCCCCATCCAACCTGGCCTTGAATGCTTCCAGGGATGGCACATCCATAACTTCTCTGAGCAACCTGTGCCAAGGTCTCACCACCCTCACAGGGAAGAATTTTTTTCCCCGTATCTACTCTAAACCTACTCTTTGTCAGTGTGAAGCTATTTCCCTTCTTCCTGTCACTCCATGCTCTTGTAAAAGTCCCTCTCCATCTTTCTTGTAGGCTCCCTTCAGTCCTGGCCTTATTTCCAGACTTGGGAAGCCAGTTTTTGTGCTGCTGGCTCAAGCAAGAACAGATGGGAGTTTTGGAGGCCCCTCATACACACAGGTTATGCTCCTTCAGCCTTTCTCTGCAGCAAGAGGTTTATTTGCTTTTTCTTCAAGCATGTGGTTCTCTTCATGTAGGAAACCTGGAGGAAGAGGCAGAGCGAGCCCCAGTCCTCCCCTCCCTCTCCCAGTGCTGCAATATTCATTAGCTGATGCTTGAGGGGGGATTTGCCAAATCACACCTTGTTGACCGCTACCCTGATTCCCTGACTATCCCAGAGCAGAGATGAGCTGGTGATTTATTGTTCACGCTAGGAAAAGAGAGCTCCATCTCTGGTGATGCTCACAGGGTCGCTCCTGTAAGCTGAGACAGCTCATCTGTTTTAGTGGAGCCAGTATTTCAAAGATTGCCACTGTTAGCTGGCCATTATCATCCCCATTTTTCATACAAGTCAATTGAGGCACGGTGAGAAAACAAGAGCAGTAGATAACAAGGAGCCAAAAAATAGCCAGAGGTCCTGGCACCGAGCCCTGGGATTGAACTGTATTAACTATGATGCCTCTTTGGAGGCATCTGAGGAAACCTCCTTTCTCCTTGTCCTGTGTCAAGGCCGTTGGTGCTGGTTTGTGCCTTCACTGCAGTCTAGGTGTGGTTTTATCCACTGAGTTTTAGGTGAGTGATTTCTTCCTATGGTTCTAACACCACGTTATAGAATCAGAATGGTTTGGGTTGAAAGGGCCTTAAAGCTCATCTTGTTCCATCCCCTGCCATGGCAGGGGCACCTTCCACCATCCCAGGGTGCTCCAAGCCCTGTCCAACCTGGCCTGGGACACTTCCAGGGATGGGGCAGCCACAGCTTCTCTGGGCACCCTGTGCCAGGGCCTCCCCACCCTCACTGTAAAGAATTTTTTCCATCTATCAAACCTAAATTTCTGAAACGTCTTTAATTAAATACCTTTCATTCTGGACTCCTTTTCCCTTGTGGAACAGCTGCAGTTGACGTTAATGAAAGTTATTTATTCCCATTAATGGCAGTTTCCATTATTGTGTTATTTTTGTATAAACTGCCCTGAAGGTCACGAGTGAGTCTGAGTGACTGCTCCAGGCAGACCAGAGCTCTGGGATAACCCAGAGGATGAGCTCAGTCTTGTGCTCTAGCTGGAGCCACAGGAAGAGCCCTGGGAAACCTGAAGAGATTTGGGAGTAGAGCTTGGAGTAAAATTTCCTTTGGAGTATCTTTTACCCACCAGAAAAAGACTGCCTTTGTCAAGAGAGACACTGACGTGGGAAACATCTGTTCTGTGCTAAAAAAAGGGGAAAAGGCGGATAGAGGGAAAAACTCGAGAATGTGATTTCCCCCTCCCCTCTGCTTGTTAAGCAGCAAAATAGAAACAAGAATAATTGTGAGCATATGGGGTGAAAAATAATAAACAGGCGAATAAAGTAAAATGATGTTCTGGCTGGGCAGCTGATTTTTTTTGGGTTTTCTTTCATTTGTGGATGTTGGAACTGGTACTGTGGGGGGATAACGCTGTCAGTAAAACAGGCAAACAGAGATCAGTCAGACAAAATTAATTGTGAGGCTGAGCACACAGGAGACTGAACATGGAAATAATGTTGTGTTCATGGGAGCTCTCAGCCAGGGCTGAAAGAGGGGTGGCACTCGTGACCTGCTGGCTCGGAGGTTGTCCATGCAACCCAAAATCATCCCCTTTGTGCTAATGGAGCCTCTCCTAACCTGCTCCGGTCCCGCCGGGGCAGAGCCGCCTCTGCGGGAGGAGGAGGCCAGCAGGGAGCAGCCCGTGGTTGGAGGCTCGCGTGAGAGATGAGCACTAGACTGGAGTACTCTCAGCAGCTGCTGAACTTTCTGCCTCACTTGAAGCGAGTGGTGTTGTTTCTCCGCAGCCGTAGGGGAGGGGGCTGAGCGAAGGCAAGAGCGGAGCTGTGATCCTGCGTAAGTGATAGCACGTCAGGCGGAAATGAAACTCTGCTCCCACTTCTCCCACTGCTCCCTGAGCACTGCCTGGGGATCATCTCCCCCCTGCCTTGCTGAGCTTGTCTTTCCTCAGGGTTGATGCCACGCTGTGTGTACCCAGCCAGGGACGAGAGTGGTGCTGGCAGTGAGGACAAAGTGTGGTGTTTGATGTGGGGTTTGGTGGGAGCGCTTCCCACACCTGTTTGTCACTGTCCCTTCTCCCCCTGGCAAAGTGGTGCTGTGTTTCAGTCAGAGGAGGAATTTGTCTTCACAGCAAGACAGGACAGAGGGGAAGGGAAACAGCTTAAATCCTGCAGGAAGCAGGTACGACGTGACAGGCCTCCTGAATTCCAGCAGGACAGTGACAGCCACCAGAGAGATGGCCTTTGCCAACCGGCAGCTGAAGCTCTGTCACCTCTAACCCACGTGCCAATCCTGTGACCCATCCATCTTGTCATGGGGTGTGCCCGTCCCTGATGATGGCCATTCCTCAGGTCCCCTTGAGGAGCAGAAGGCACCAGGGGCATTGGAAGGCCCAGGGCTCTGTGCCTGTGTGAAGGATGGTCACTGAGGGCACACGGGCACTGCGGTGGCCCGAGGACCACGTGTCCTGCAGGGTGCAGGTGTAGCTGCTCTACAGCGCCCATGAAGGCCGGGCACAGGGCACTGCCCAGCCCCCTGGCTCTTTGATCCAGGTCTCCACAAACCAAGGAGCAGGATCAATTTTCCCTCATGCTTTGCCATCCCACAGACGAGCTCTCCACCCCGAAACCTCCACTCTCAAAGTCCCAGCTCCAGTCCCGGCTTTGCAAAGCTTCTCGTTGGGATCATGCGTTGGGATTCTCTCCCTCCCTGAGGGCTGGAAACTCGCCTCTGGCCACGTGGCGTGCTTGCCTTTGGATTTGCAGCTTCTCCTGCTCATTAGCTCATAAATAATATGGACCAGCAGCGTTCAGTGCTAATTAATTTTGTGAACTGAACCGGGCCGAATGGGGTAATTGCCCGTGGTGCATGCGGGCCGCCAGGTGAGCCCTCCCGCTTTTGCCCTCCTTGTTTACCAGCTCCTCTCTGTTTATTTTAAGAAGCATTTGGTCCCTTCTCCATGTGCAGAAGAAAAGCCATGTGATCCAGCCCAGAGAGAGCGCAGCAGGCGCTGAATATTAAATTAAAATACATCCTCGCTTATATACAAAAAAAACCCAAGCTGGAAAGGTTAAGAGCTAAGAGAGATCCTCAGAACAGGCTCTGTCTGTTTGGAATGAATTAATCAGACCATTAAACAAATCTTTTAATCTAAAGTATCCCTTTCATTTCAGTACTCCGTAAAACAAAGTGACTGGAGTATTGAGGGAAGAGTTTGCCATCGCTGTGCTTTATTTGTATTAGGGAGGCGGGTGGTGCGATGGTTTTATTCCCACCCTGTCTTCCTCTTTTAGAAACAAAAGCTGGTTTAGAAAGAGCACATGAGCTGGGACTAAATGGGCATGGAAAAGGCTGCAATTCCCATGGTTCATGTGGTGTTACATCATGGGCTGAGAGCGATTTTTTGTCTTAGAAGGCAGAAAAAATACAGAGAGGAAATATCTCAACTGTAGATGAACAACGTAGAAAGTATGGGGTGTGGAAGTTCTGGGATAGCGAGGCTGGAACAAGCACAGGCAGAGGAAACATCTCAACTGGAGATGAACAAGATGTGGAAAGTATGGGGTGTGGAAGTTCTGGGATAGCAAGGCTGGAACAGGGAAGGCCGAGAGCATTATTGAGGTCTTGGAGCACAGAACGAACAGAAAAGTTGCTCCTGCAAAGGCTTCATGGAGTTTATCAGAGGCGGATCTGGGGAGTCACGGAGGTGCTGGTGGATGCTCAGAGATCTCAGCTGCAAACTGTGCCCCAGGCTTTCCTCAGCCCCAGCACCCTCTGTCCAGGGCAGGGTCTGGGAGGATTGAGCTCAGAAACTCCACGTGCTACCTTGGACAGCTCATGTGTGCAAGGCAGTCACTTTCTGACGTGCTGAGCTGCACTGGGGCCTCTGGAGCTGTGTTTTTAAAGGAATTTGTGAAGCTGGTGGTGCTTGAAGCTTCCCATTCCCATTGGCCCAGCTGCAACCACAGCCTTAACATCCAGCTCTTTGGGGCGGCACTAAAAGCAGCTCAGAACTCCATGAGGATGCACTTTTCCCCCTGTTCTTTACCATTCAAACAATGCTTGATGAGATTTTTAAAGCCATTCCTGGCTTTTTTTCCCAGCTGAATGTGTGCAGGAAAATCTAACCTAGGAAAGAAGCCTCTGCCCTGGGCACCGCTTGTGTGTGTTTCCCCCCACGCCTCATTTTGATCCTTGCACCCAAATATTTGAGAAAATGCTGCTATCACCCGCACATGTGCAGGAAGGAGAGAGGCAGAGAGAAAGGGAAAGATAAACCCAGGTGAAGTCAGGCAATCCTGTTGCAAAATCAAATGTATCCTTTTTTTTTTCCCCCTTATTATTTTTTTCTCCCTTTTTAATACACTCTTCAAAGCTTGCTAAGATTAAGTGCGCGATTTATCTTCGCCAAGTTTGAATTTTAAAAGGAACAGCCAACTGTGTGATCGTATTATTAATATTTATACCTCGTCACAGAATGTTGACAGATTAATTATGCAATATGGTATAAAAATCAGCAGGCAGCGTGGGAGGGCGGTGGCAAAGTTCATGTATTAATAACACAGCGGGGTGGCTCGCACGCTCCCTGTGTGGCTCCCTGTTATCAGCACTGCATCCCGCGCCCGGCAGAGGCACCTTCATCCCGCTGACGGGATGGGGATGCTGACAGCAAGAAGAGAAAGACAAATGGGAAAGGCTGAGGAATTCTGGCTCTTTTCTGTCGCTCTGGTGTGGCCGGAGAGCAGGTGTGAGGAGCTTCACAGCTCTTCGTGGCCTGAAGAGCACCAAGAGGTGGCTTTGTCAGTGGAGATGCTGCATCAGGGGTTTGGGGTTTGCTCTGAAGTTGTCTCTCATCCTGTCTCATCCCCCACCCCACTAATTCACCCTTCTCTTAACGAGCGGTGTCAGCCTGTCCTGCCAAAATCGCTTCTCTCAATGGTGGCTGGTGCTGTGCCTCTTCTGAGGTCCAGACCAGCACCGGGCGCGTTGGAGAAAGGTTTAAATCAGCTTTAGTGGACAAATATGAGATGGATGGTTGTACAGGGAGAGGCTTTTCCTTCCCCAAGAAGCCAGCTGGGGTCGTTGGGCACAGCATCTGAGGGATTTATATCAGGAAAAAATAGGAAATGAAAATTGTGTGAGCCCTGGGGTGGGAGCAAAGTCATCTGAGAGCACTCTGGCCTTGTTTGCTGTCCAGCCCTGACCGGAGAATTGAAGTTTGTAGATGTTGTGAGAGTATTGCCTCTCAGGATCTTCTCCACTGAGTTCTTCCGAGAGATATTCATCCTGTGAGCTCCATCCTGCCCCAGGGCCTCTCTCCATTGGCATCCGCTTCAGTGAGATGGATGGACAGATGCTAAATTCAGGCCAGGTGTGTGGATGATTCGTGGCAGCCCGCCTGGCTGGACAGCAGAACTCTGTGGCTGGGAACAGATCCTTCAGCGTGGAGCCAATAATGTTTGTCCCAGCTCAGCTGTCCCCTCCGGTCACCCTCGGTGTGAAGGAAAGCTCGCCCTCCCGAAGCCCTTTGGGGGTTGCTATTTCCATCCCAGCCTCTCTCTGCCTAAGTGCTGCTCGTTTGGGTTCTTTTATTAATGAATCTTTTTCCTCAGCCTGTCTCGGGGGGACGTTTGATATGAAATGATTTGCCTGATCCTTCTCAAATAATCTCAAGCAGCGTCTGGGTCAGGCTGCGGGGATGTTCTTGGGCTGTTCGAGGGTTCTTTGTCAGAGAAGCCCTGGATTTTAGAGAGGCAGATTTTAGTTTTTCCCTCCTGCTCTCCTCCTGTGTTCCACTCCTGTTTGGTCCTGGCACAAGCTCTTTCCCAAAAAAAACTCATCCGTGTGCAGCCAAACTATGGAGAGCAGCCTTTGGGGAGATGTGCAGAGGCATTTCAAGACAGATATCCCGGTTCCAAAGAGGTGTTTAACCTGCCAGACAACAAAGAAAGTCGTTTAAGGCGGCTTTTGAAAGCCTTTCCAAGGATTTGGCTTCTCAATTTTCATTCAAATGAACTTTCCCTGTTCCCTCGGTGCAGCTTCCTGATGCCTCTTTTTACAGCCTCGGCCTTTCAATCTTAATTTAAAAAATGGAAAGAACAAAGGCACAATTGAGCGAAGCACTTCAACAAATGGTTGGAGTAACAGATTTTCCTGGCTTTCAGTGCAGGCTTAGAGGTGTTTCAGGACTTCGCTCCATGAAATTGGGGTCCTAAGGCTACTGGTGCAAATCCCTCCAGCTTTTCCATCCCATCCCAGAAGCAAGTCCCCCTTGATGGAAAATTGTTTGATCCACCTGGAGCAGGTTCTCATCACAGAAACTTGAATTATGAAGGGTTTCCCCCCACGCCCCCAATTTTTGTGAGTTTATTTTCTAATTGGGATGGAAACAAAGGCAGAAGCCCTGGAGTTGTTTAGAAAACCTTTTTTTCTGCTAATGGCAAAGTTGATCTCCTTCTGCATGGCCAGGCAAGATTTGTCAGCATTATCTGTCAGTGGCACGGAGAGCCCTTAAGTAGATGTGAATCTGGAAATGCAAAGGATTGGCTGTGAGTGGATGGAAATTGGGAACACGGGGTGAGGGGAATGGCGGGGAAAGTCCAAAACGCCAGCGGACAGAGCTGTCCCCTGCCGCTTCCCAATCAGAGCTGGGGCTTCCTCCAAGTCTCCTCCTGCCTTTCCAGATGATAAACGTTGGATAATTGATTTATTCCGGCCGCGTCCCACCTGGCTGTCGGCTGTCCCGTTTCCCCCGAGCGCCTGCAGCCGCTTTCCTGCCCCGCTCGGCCGCTCTCCCACCCCGCTCGGACACGGTGCCTTGGCAGGGAGCAGATGGACGGCCCATCTTGTAGGCAGCAAGTGCAGGAGGCTCAGTGCTGAGCTCTCTGGAGGCTGACGGCTCCTGAGACCCCGGAATGTTGCGAGGAGCAGTCAGGAGAGGGCTGTTTGTCGGTGGGAAGGCGACTTTCGCTGCCTGAAGGTCCTTTTCCAAGTAGCCCTCAAGGTTAAAGTTGGATGCTCCTTCCAGATGGTCTCCATCTGATGCATCTCATTATGGGCTTGAGCTGCCTCGCGTTCCCGGCCTCCCAGTGCCAAGAATAACAAGGAATGGAAGCCAGCAACAGCGATGGCTGCTGTTAGAAGGGCATGAGATGATTTAAGGGTTAAGACAAGACCATATGGCCCATCAAGGTCCTGTCGTAACAACCCGGAGGAATATAAAACACCTTGTGTTAGATCACCCTGCCCGCTCCCTCTTACTGCTGTTTGCTGTAACCTTTGTGAGAGCAGTTCCCCAGCTCCACCTTGCTCTGATTTATGCCCTGAGCTGCTTTCAGAGCCCTCTGGGTCCCCTCACAGGGTGTCCTTCCCGGAGGGCAGGCAGGAGAAGCAGAGGCATCCTGGGATCTGTGGCTGCAGGCTCAGTCCTCCCACCTCCCTGCCTGGTTTAGGGAAAGCCGGGAGACCCCGAGTGTGCAGCTGTGAATTTGGGTGTCAGGTGTGGGGCCTTCTGGCACCTGAGGGTGTGCTGGAGCATGTCCTGCATTGCTCAGCCTTGGGTCAATGTGAAGTGGCCTCTTGGTGTTATTGATGGCTCACCCTTGCACTGCCTCCACCCCCTCGGCCCTCAGCCAGCCCAGCTGCTGAGCTGGATAAGCCACATCTGGTTGGTCTTTCCTTGAGATTTGGATGCATCTGGAGTGTGCTCAGCTTGTCTTCTCAAATAGTCTGGGGCTTTTCCTTGGTTCCCCTGTGGACTCACAGCTTTCCTTTACCAAATTCTGGGTATCAGCTGCCAAAATATCACTCATTCCCATGGAGGGAGCACTCTCATGGCAGGAGGGACTCCTGCCCTCAGTCAGACGGGTCTGTCTGCATCCCATCACTTCAATTCCAAGGTGAAGAGCAGCATCTCAGCACAACTGATCCGAGTGCTGTGGCTGCACAGATAACTCTGCATTTCTGAGAGTGGAGTGTCAGCACAGGGCTGGGCAGGCAGCGGGCTGGAGGCTTTTCCCAGTGTGTGTGGATGTCTGGGATCATGTGGGCAGCCACACCTCAGGGCCGCGGCTCCTCGCCCCAGTGCTGTGTCCCTGTCCCACTTTGGTGCCAGGACAGCCGCCGTTCCCTGCTCAGCTCCTGTCCTGCAGTCCATTTCCCAAGGGAACACTTACAGCGCTGACCTTAAAGAGCAATTTCGGGCAAGCACAGAGCAGCTCAATTGTTCATAAACCTGACATTTATGTCTCGGAGATTCTTCCTTTGCAGGATGCGCTGCTCTTTATGATTTTATCAAATAAAGTGCCCCTTTGCCCCCAACCGAGCTCTTTCTCCTTCCCTGATGTTTTTGTAGGGCAATCATTGTGAACGGAGAGCTTGGAGGCAGCAGCTTGTCCTTAATGTCGTGGCACGGCGAGGGTTAGGGAAATGCTTGTGCAGGCATTAGCGAGCACGGATGGGTAGGACTGAGCTCTGGTCCTCTAATGTCGGTAATTACTGAGCAGGGATTAGGGACTTGCGCTGCGCACACGTGGAGAAACTGAGTATTAAATGCAAACAGATCAAACCACCTGACGGACCTGCGAAGTTTATTCCTGTGATTTTCACTGCTCCGGCAAAACGCTTCGTGGGCTTTCAGATCATTTCCCTTCTCATCTCTGGGGTGACATGGTGGGTTTGGAAGCAGCTATGTGGTGCCATCCCAAAATAGCTGCTAACTGGGGGGCAGGATAATTAGCCAGGATGCAGGAGTGCATCTTCAGCTTCAGGCTCCCCATAAAAAGCTGGAGCAAAGGCAGCAGCTGTGGCCAGAGGTACCTGTGTGAGAGCAGCCTTTGGTCCTGTCTCAGCTCCAGAGGGACAGCAGTGACCTGAGACAGGGCTCTCTGCTGCTCTGTGCCATCAGGTTGCCCCGAGAAGTTGTGGATGCCCCATTCCTGACACTGTTCAAGGGCTGGAATGAGCCCTGAGCAACCTGGTCTAGTGAAAGGTGTCCCTGCCCACAGCAGGGAGGCTGGAATGAGATGAGCTTCATGGTCTTTTCCAACCTAAACCACTCTGGGATTCTGTGATTTCTGTGTTTTCTGTGATTCTATGATCTCCCCTTCCTTAGTGCTGGTCCTGTCTCCCAGCTCCTTCCCCCTCACTGCACAGGGAAACCCAGATGAACAAACACCGCTTACTCTGACCAGGGCACCTTCTATCCAGCCTATTAATACCAGCTCTGCACGGAGGGCTTGCTACCCTGGAAGTGTTAATTAGCTTCCCCCCTCCTCCCTCACATTATTTTCCTGCCTCGCTCTTTAGAAGGTCTCTGAACCAGGAGATCAATGCCTCCCGCTAATCCGCTCTTCAGCAGCTTAGAGAGGCACCACAGAATACTCCGTTTAATTCTCCTCTAACACCTTTGCTAATCATCCTTTCCAGCCCCAGAGCCGCACGCAGGCGGGGCCGGGGGAGGCCGGGTGGGAGCGCAGTGGGCGCTCATTTACACCCGGCACGGAGACCCGGCAGGACCTGCCCACCGCGGTGGGATGAGCAGGGGTGCAAGGAGGAGAAGCAGTGGGACAGAAAGGAGGGGAAGATCCCTCGGGATGAGGAGCGTGGCATCAGCGTGCAAACTGTTTGAATGCTCTTGGAGTCACAGAATCTCTTAAATCGGAAAAGATGTCCCAGTGGTGTTGCTTCCCATCCCATCCCCTCCCTCCGTGCTGTAGACACAGGTTGTGTTGTGAAGCTGTGCGGGTAGTGAGGATAACTGCTCCTCTTGGCCTCTCCACGCAGTGCCATGGGGTCTCTAAGGGCTTGTCAGCGTGGCTCAGACCCCCCGATGCTGGGATCTGAACGGAGCTGTCTCACCGAGCGGTGCTCCCTGTCAGCAGGGACATGCGGGAGGTCCCAGGAGTGAGCAGCCACCTCCCGCACGCTGCCATGGTCCTCTGCAGCAGGACACCGTGGAATCACGGAGTCATTAGGGTTGGAAAAGACCTCTACGATCAAATCCAACCATGCTCAGGCTTTTTGGCTGGTTTGAGCTGGGGGCTGTGGGCACTGGGAGCTCTGCCACTGCCCCTCAGCTCCCCGTGTGTGGCCTTCCCCCCCTCCAGGAGAGCAGAACTTGTCTGGGGTCACTTTGGCTTTCACAACAGAACTGCAGAAATACCCTGCGGTCACTCTGAAGCTCAGACAGAGTCACCCATGGGTGACAGTTGTGCTGTGACTCCTTGGCTCTTGCTGGACAAGCTTACCTGGGGCTGTGTCTCCTCCATGGAGTGACCTGGATTTAACTGTGGGGACCTTGCTAAGCTTTTCCACCTCCGACTGCTGCGATCCAGCTAAACGGCTGCGAGCAAAACCCACGTGCAAATGCGAGTGCATGCTAATGAGTCGTGTTGCCAAAACCAGAAGGAACCAACTCCACAGGGATTTGGTACTTTTTTTTTTTTTTCCCTGCTACCCAAGTTCAATAGCAGCGAATTGCATATTTCTCTGAGGCTTCTCAACAAACAATTTACAGTGTAAATATATTTGTTGGCATGCAAATCACTCTGCATTATGAGTCTTGATTAATATTATAATGTGTTGATGAAAGCCTCTAAGTGGTTCTTGGAACTAAGGTTCCTGACAAAGATCAGCTGTTTGGGTGCCCAGTGTTTGCAAAACATTAGATTAGGGTGAGTTTTCCCTTTGTTTTGGTTTTTTTTGTCCCCCATGTGTGTTGTTTAATGGGTTGTTTCTGTTTCCCCTCCCTCTGTTTAAGATGCTGAGTGCAAAGTGGCAGTGGCTCTTCAAACCAGGCAATTAATTAACACAATCAAGCTCTTCCCCATGCTGCTGCCACCCCTTTCTGCTCCTTGTCCCCCGTGTAAGAAGGAGGCTGCTGTGAGGGTGATCCTCAGCCCCTGCCCCTGGAGCTGCCGGGGAGGGACAGGATAAAGGACACGGGGCTATCAGGAATCCCTGTGTGCCAGGAGCCAGGCTGGGACATGGAGCAGCGAATCCATGTGTGGATGGAGCTGTTCGCTGAGCAGCAGAGTAATGAGGCTTGATTGCCTCTGGAGCCATCCCAGGGGCTTTGTTCCCCTGGAGCCTCTCTGATGTGGAGGAAAATTTGTGGTCAGCCCTGCAAATGTAGCACCACGAGGCTCCCTCCCTTTTGAGGAGATTCCCGGCACTTTCCGGGATGGAACAGCTTTGATGTTGCACCTTCCCTGTCAGAGCGGTGCCACAAAGAGCTGCAGGGTTCTTCAGAGGGTGCTGAGTGACCCCATCCCACCTTCACTGCTCCTCCCTATGACTGCATTCCCAGCTCCATCCTTTGTGACAGCTCCTGAAGTGCCTGGAAAACCTTTCCCTCTTCCATGCCATTCTCCTCACCCAGAGCAGGCTGCTCAGGGTGCTGGGTTGTCCCTGGGAAAGAGGATGTGTTTCCCCTGGAAAACCTTTCCCTCTTCCATCCCATTCTCCTCACCCAGAGCAGGCTGCTCGGGGTGCTGGGATGTCCCTGGGGAAGAGGATGTGTTTCCCCTGGAAAACCTTTCCCTCTTCCATCCCATTCTCCTCACTTAGAGCTGGCTGCTCTAGGTGCTGGGATGTCCCTGGGGAAGCGGATGTGTTTCCAGCCCCTCTCTGACATTGGCTTGTGGAGACAGGAGAGCGTGGCGGTGACAGCCTTTGAGCACCGTCCTCCCCACTCCAGCTCCTGCGGTGGCTGCTCTCATTGCTATTTTCCTTCTACCCTTTGGAGCTGAATTCCCAAAGGTGTCGGGACAAATGCCACACTCATCAGCGTAGCTGTGCTGGGAGATGCTGCCCAGGCAGGCAGGAGCAGGGAGAAAAGGCAAGAAAGGGAAAATAACCCTGTTTAGCAGGCAGCAGAGCAGGGTTTAGTGACAGCCCCAAGTCTTGATCTTTGTTAAACTGCTGTTTTGCTCAGAGACTGACAGGGAGCACCGTGAAATACGGAGTGTGCAGCTTGTACCACTCCGGAGAGCTGTGCAGGTCGTGTGTGGCTCTGCTGTGATGGGCCCCGCAGGGAGCACACCCGGGGGCACACTGAGCTCCCCTGCCCAGCACCGGGCTGGCGTGGGACGGCATCTTCCCTTTCTGCAGCTCCCCAGCTCCGGGGTTTGCTCCCCTCCATTTCTCTGCAGTCCCAGGTGGTTTTCTGCAGTGGCTCGTGGTTCATCTGGCCATCCCCAGGGAGAGCAGGATGGCAGAGCCATCCCCACCCTGCTTGTTGCCCTCAGAGTGTGGCAGCTCCTGCTGAGGTCTCGGAGTTGGAGCCAAGCTGGGCAGGGAAAACACAGACACCTAAAGGAGAGGCAGAGGGAGGGGGGAAAGAGTGACGAGCACACGTGCTTTCAAAGAACACACTGCCTTTTTTTTCCTCTTCCTTTTCTTTTTTCTGAAAGCAGCTGTGCCTTTTTCCAGCACTTTTAACTGGTTGCCAGGGAAACAGAGCAAGGGAGAGTGGAAAGGTTAGATGGATATTGGACGAGGCTAATGCACTTGTTTCAACCAAGAATTGACAGGTGCTTAGGACACCGAAGGTCCTGATAACTCCTCATTTGCACGGCTCCTTTGCAGAGCCTCGAGTACCTCCCTACCGCCGTTAATTGTGTTTTAATCATTTGCAAATTATAATCCATCTCCATCAGGGGATCTCTAATGGTGGCTTTATGGAGCGCGTCCGCATGTTCCTTAGCCCTTCTGGGATACTGGGGATGAAATATTGGGTACCTTGGGCCTCGTTGGTATGGGTGGTCTGGCTTGAAGGGACTTTGACTCCAGCAGATGTCCTGATGGGAAAGGTGGGAATTGCAGCTGGGTGATCCAAACATGCTGGGAAAAGCACCAGAGGGAAGCCCTGTGTTTGTGGCTGTCTGGTTTTCCCAACGAAGGGGCTGGCATGGGAGAGGTGTTGATGCACAAGTCCAGTGAGTTCATCCCTTTGTCCCCTGGGTCATCCCCAACCCTGATCCTGGTGTTGGCAGAGTTCTTGGCATCTCCCTGGCCACCAGCAGCTCCCATCCAGCCCCACATAGCTGCTGGGACACACAGTCTCTGCATGTTTGCAGCTCCACTTTGCTTTCTCACCGTTCTCCGGGTTAAAAGCCAAAGACAAATGCCTCACTATGGATTTTTGTCACCATTGTGACGCTCAGAGGGCTCTTTCCCTTCGCTTCCGCTTTAGGTTTTATTTTTGTTTTGCGTCTGCCGTGTCTAAAATAGCAGCTCCATCTACGGAATAACCAAGGGGCCTGAAATTTGGCTGTTCAGGATGAGCGTCACATCTGGTCTGTGCAAAACACAGTGAGCGAGAAATGGCTACAGAGTCGTAAAGCTCGGGCTCTGGAGAGGCTGGAGTGGCTGCTGAGGCTCTTATTGCATTTGGGGTTTGTAGTGTTTTCCTGGGGAGGGCAGAAGGGCAGTGGTAAAAAATCCCAAGCTAAACCTTCCTTGTGTCTGTGGTGGGAAGGTGGAAGGAGCGATGGGTGACGCTGAGGGCTGGGGGACCCCACCTCTGCCTCTGGTACCGTGAGCCTCATCCTGCATCTCTGGGTGCTGATGGATAACGGGGCTCCCTCCTCCCTGGGGTGACCTCAGGGGACTCTGCCTCATCCTGCCAGCCCCTCCAGCTCACAGCAAAACCACAGAAAATGGCAATCCACCTTTTCCTGAGCCGGGGAGGGAGCGGGATGCAGTCCTTGCCCAGGGCTGCACACAGAACTGCTCACTGCTCCTCCTTGTCAGCAGCGCCCCGAGCCCGCCGCCTCCCCGTCATCCCTGAGTGATGGGTACCAGGCCAGCACGGAGATGCACAGCACTCATATCCCTATTATGACATTGTCAGTGTCACAGCTGAGCGTGAGGGACTCGGAAAATGTCACTCCAGGTATTAGAAAATGACTGTGCTTTTTCCACACTGTGGTTCCTGGTCCAAAGTGCTTCTCCTCCCATCAGTTCCAGCTGGAGGGGCCTCTGCCTTTGACTAAGTTATCTCTGCTTCGGGGTTTTTAGTGAAAATTGTGATTTTAGTCGTGGTGCAAGGAGCCGGGCTGACAGCCCTGGGCCTCGCAGCCGCTCCAGCTCCAGCTGAATGAGTTCCACACCTCCTCCATTGCAGGGCTTTCCTCTCTCCATTTTCCTTTTCTCCCTCTGCTCCAGACCACTGCTGGCACACTCTGCCCTGCCGGGACCTTCACCAGCACCTCCCCTGCTTTGGAGGGAACCTGTGCTGGTGACAAGAGAGGAGCTCAGTCCTGATCACCAGCTCCATCAGGGTGATGTTTAAACATCCGACATATGAAAACAACCTCTTTTCCCATCCCTTCCCAGTAGTACATGGAATTGTCACCACTGTGGGCTGCTGTGGGCACCCAGGTGGACACCAGAACTGGTTGCTGGGATGTAGAGACCTCGTGAGCAGCTGGAGTGACTCCAGTCTGTCCCAGTCACGTGGTCTCATCCCTTTGGCCGCAGGAACAGCTCCGATCACTCTCGGCAGGGTCCGCAGTGCCAGGGCCATGGGTTCCCCAGCACGCTGGCATTGTACTGCCTGAAAGAGAGATCAGGAATGAGAAAGGGAGTGGAAGAAGAGGAATGATTTATGAGGCTTCGCTTGGCCAAGCAGGGCATTCTCAGCATATTCCAAAATAATTTAGCATCATCTATTGTGCCTGCAGCGGGAGCTTGTTGCGGAAAACGAAAGAGAGCAAAAGAATCCGCCACATAAAGAACACAGAAAGCCCCTTGATGGGATGGTTAGAGCTTGAAGTTTCTTTTTTCCTGAGGGCTGCTGTCTCCTCTCCCCAGCTCTCTCTGTAAATCAAACTGCCAGTGTCGGATCGGCAGCTCCGTCTTTCCTGCAGCCGCTTCCCCGAGGCCTCCCTGTGCACCGAGGGGACGTAATCACCACCTAGAACAGCTTGAAGGACACAAGCGCGGGAGCCGAGAGGACGATTTGTAGTGAATAATTTAGTGGATGAATTTAAAGCTTTTGTTCTCGTCGCAAATTACCTGCGAACTGTATGGGAAGGTTTTGATCATACAAATTCATTTTACATCGTCTCTCTCTGCCAACAGACCCACCTACCCGCTTGGCTGGGGTTTGAACCAAGGCATTTTCCCCTGCACATCGCTGTGTTTTGGGGGTGGGTTGGACCTTTAATTAACCCATCATTTCGGTGCCTGTGGTTTTAATTACCGGCATATGATTGCCTGCCTGAGTTGTGCTGGAGATTGGAGAGTGATGTTTGTAAATAGGGATAATTTGTGAAGTTTGCCTGTGCACCGTGGGGTGTTTGCACAGCCTGCGAAGTGCTGTGCTTTTAGGTGGAAGGAGATGAGATGGGCACGAGGCTGGGATGGCCGGGCAGGGATGAGTGCCAGTGTCAGCATCCTGGGATGCGCTGCCTGGACCCCGTGCAGTTGGGGTTGTCTCCCCCCTTGTTGGAGAGGGACTTTTCACAAGGGTATTGCAGTGATAGAACAAGGGGGGATGGCTTTAAACTGACAGAGAACAGGGTTAGGTGGGATATTGGGAAGAAATTCCTCCCTGTGAGGGTGGGGAGGGCCTGGCACAGGTTGTCCAGAGAAGCTGTGGCTGCTGCATCCCTGGAAATGTTCAAGGCCAGGGTCTGGAGCGACCTGGTGGGTGGGAGGTGTCCCTGCCATGGCAATTGAAATGAGATGGGCTTTAAAATCTCTTCCAACCCAAACCATTCTATGATTCCACCTCCTCACCCTGGCATCTCTTTCACACCCTCAAGAGGCTTTTCCCTGCCTTTGTTCTTGGTGTGGACGGTTGGATCCAAAGCTCTCTACTTCCCCTCCACTCACTGCCGAGTTTGTTTGGGACCAGGGAATTGAGCAGAGTGCATGTGAAGGAGGCTGCAGGCTGCCCAGAGACAGACACGTGAAATGAACTCGTATCACTCTCCAAGATCAAATTATCCTCCTCAGCTTTCGGGGAGAGGACTCCGGCAGCCCCATGTGAGAGCTCACTGCCTCCTCCTCGGCTCGGTTTATATCCCGGTCCCCCGGCAGACTGCAAATGCTCCCTCATCAGGGCCTGCTCTCTGTGCTAATGGCCCTCTATAAATAAGCCCCAGGAACAGCGATAGAGAACAATCATAAAAGGCAGGCGCATAAATTAAAGCCGATGTTATAATAAACTAGACAAGCCCTTCATCGAGGGTTTTATGTTTCTCCTTGAGTCGGCAGCTTTGCCAGCAGAAAACGATTTCCATGTGCCTCGGCCCAGTCCTGTCTCTCTGCTCTGTAGGTGCATGCGAGTGGGTGGCAGAAATAGCTGGCATCACCATGTCCCTTTTTTGGCATTCCAGGTATAAAAGCAGCAGGGATTTCTCGGAACAGCTCTCAGCATCCTTTATTCCTGTCCTTAAAGTGGCAACAAGACCATGGATTTACTGGTGGAGTGGCTCTGGCCCACTCCTTGTGGCTGTAAATGAACTGCAGTGGCTCTGGGTGGCTGGAATTCCTGAGAGCTCAGCCCTGCACCTTTGGAGAAAGGTGGAAGTTGTTGCACTCGCCCCAGTGAGCTGCAGTCAAACCTCCTGGAGGGAGATGCTGGTGCATAAAACAGCAGCATCTTGGAGTGTGTGGTACCTCCGAAAGGCCGCTCTTTCCCCTTTGCCCCGGAGCATCTCCCCGGTTGGAAAAACACGCACCAGTGGCTGGCACGCAGGCCCCGTGCCGCGGCTCTGGAGTGCCTCGGGAGCGCTGGGTACTCTGTGCCGAAACTCCGGCGTCTCCCGGCGAGTTCAGAGCTGTCTCTCCGAATCACGTCCTGGATGACTGAAACTTGGCAGGGCGAGTGGGAGCGGCAGGCGGAGCTGCCCACTCCCTGAGTACAACTTCCCTGTGCTGGAGTCAGCCAGGAGACGCAGCGAGTTTTGCCGTGGGCAGGGAGTCGGTCAGGAAGGCGTCCAGCTCCAGTTCTGTGATGCTGCACAGGGGTCTTTGTCAAAGTTCATGTCTTGGTCACCAGCTCTGCTTGCTCCCAAATCCTTTCTGGACACT
The DNA here is from genome assembly GCA_013400735.1 of Pomatostomus ruficeps. NCBI lineage: Eukaryota > Metazoa > Chordata > Aves > Passeriformes > Timaliidae > Pomatostomus > Pomatostomus ruficeps. The sequence goes on from VYZT01024961.1 coordinate 124,370, forward strand.
TTTGATCTAAGCTGATGACCCTGCAAGGAAAGTGCCAACTGCTGCTCCGGGCTCTGAGCCTGCTTTCATCCTGTCCTCCCATCCTTTGTGGTCCGTGCAGTGAAATCCAGAGGCAGAGATGTGTGCTGACAGAGAGCTGTCACCCTGTGCCTCTTGCAGGAGACTGTGGCGACAATAAGGAGGAGAATTCCAGGCATCCAGCTCCTCGTTTGAGGTTCAGAACAGTTTTCACGCACATGTTCAGCTCTGATTTGAGTGCATGCGCAGCTGCATATTCTCCTCCGTGAAGGGGGAAGATGCTGTGCAGAGTTACATCTGTCTGGGGCAGCTCAGACGCATCCCTTGGATTCTTGACCGTCTTCTTCCTCTGGAAGTTTGATGGAGCTGCAGCAGATCTCGTGCTGGTGTGGGAAGGTGATGGCCAGGTGGATTCTGTACATGGTGGGGTGGGAAGGATAGAGGGAGAAGAAGGAGAGGAGGCAGGAAAGGAGGGATGGAGAGGGTGATCTGTAGGCTCTGCTTTCCGCTCTGTGCTGCCCTGCACGCTCTGGCCTGAGCTCCCCCTCGTGTTCAGCCGCACATATTTCTCCACTGCTTTCCTGACTCTCCTCTGCCAGTTATTGCCGGGATGTTCCATCTTTCCTGCCACGTTTGCATTGGAGAAGCTGGAGCCCCTTTGGGCAGTCCTCTGGCTGCCAGCTTAATTTCCCCACAGCTGAGGCATCCCTCTTCTCCCTGGTGTAATTGCAGCACCTCCAGCCTTTCTGAATATTCAGCCCAGAGCCTGATGCTCAGACAAGCTGCGTCGAGAGCCTGAGATCCATAGTTGTGATTGTGCAAGGAGCGGCGTGTGCCACAGACGTGCCGTGGAGTGTCTCGCTGGGTTCCCTGGAGGGAGAGGGGCTGGGATGTGCCGTGCTGTGCCAGTGCAGCATCCGTTCCCTCCAGGGGCTGCCAGGCACTCCGTGCCACTGCCGCCACTCATCAGCCCCTCGCTGGTCTCTCACAGGGTCGTTTTCTGCTCCATTTCCTCCCCCAGCCTCCGGATTCCCCCTCCAAGCTCTCTGTTTTCTTCTTCATCATCCTGGCTGGGATGGAATATGACTGCAGCCACAAAGAGCTGAGATCGCAGCTGCCCCCGGGGTCTGTTTGCCCACATCACCTGTCGGATTGGGATCCTCCGTGTCCTTGGAAAAATATGTATTTCAGGCCGCCGGGGTGCTAATTTGCAAGGCCCATTACTCAAACGAAACATTAAAATGGCCGTCCATAAAGCAGAGCCTTTATCCGTGCCTCCCCCTCGGTCTGTACGCCCCGCGCCAGGTATAGGCTTCCTGTCAAGCCCAAGAGCCAAAAGCAAAGATTTATCGGAAGGTTCCCTGGTTCCGACCTGCATTTTAATTACGTCGCCGCCAGCCTGTGCTGAGAATAAACGCGGTGGCTATTGTGTTCCTCTCGCTTGTTGTCTCCGGATGAATGCACCGGGAGAGCCGCGGGTTTGTGGTGTCCCCAGTGGGGACCCTCTTGTATTCTCACGTCCTTTCCTCCCCGCTCGCCTGCACGGATCAGCGGAGTGGCTGCCTGGTGCTGAAACACTGATCCGCACATGAGTTTGGGAGGGAAGGATGCAGGGATTGAGTCCTGTGCCTCAGTTTCCCTCCATGTGGGAGCTCTGTCTGGCCTCCCCCAACCTGCTGAGGCTGCAGGGAGGGCGAGTGCAGGCCCTGCCACTGCCACCTCGGTGCTGCCGAGACAGGAGGCAGCGAGCAGGGCTTGGAGCAGTGCTGGAGCCCAAATTGCTTTTTGGAGAGCTCAATTTCATGCCATGAGCGGAGCTGTGGCACCGTGGGGAATTGAGGAGCCACGCTTGTCAGGGAGGAGATGCGCTGAACTTCGGAGCCGGCTTGTTTATTTTGCCTGTGTATTTATGAGCGGGGGTGTGGATAAATATTGCTCGCCCGTGCCAGACGGTGCTGGTGTCGTGCTTCGTGCGGGTGCAAAGCTTGACCTGGCGCTTCCCGGCGGGAATGATGCATATTTATTAGCGAGGCGATGGGTGGGAACGGCTCTCTCGCTCGCTGGCGTGGCAGACACCGGCTCAGCAGTACGGGGGTTATTGTTATTAAAATAAATAAAAGCAAAAGCAGCTCGGCCACCACCGCATCTCCCGTGGTGACTTCAGGAGCCAACTTGTCTTAGGATAGGAGACGGGATCATGCGAAGATGCTCTTGGGAAGCTCCTGGCTGCACAGGGAGTGAATCTGTGAACTCCAGGTGCCACAGCACATCCCCTGCCTCAGTTTCCCCATCAATAGCAAGGACATATAAGTGACGAAAGTCTCAGCCTGGCAGGGGAGTGCGAAATGCTCCTTTCATTAATAAGCACAAAGTGCTCTGATATTTTTAGATGGAAGTGCCACGTATTGATATAATATTACTGTACCTCGTTTGACTTCTTTTTCGATTGCAAGCCCCCTCTTGATCCCGTTACCTGCAGTAACAGTTATCTGGCTATATTTTATCATCTGAATATTTCAATTAAATTACTTTAAGGGGGAAAAAAAAGCAGCAGCCTAGGCTGAAGTTGGAAATGATCACTGTATCACTCCAACTTCCCTCCATTCCCAGAAGGTTAATTGAAAGGCAGCCATCTTGGTGACGTTTAGACAAATGAGGATAATTATGTGTTCTCCAGCTCTTTGAGAGGTTAATTGCTTAGATGTACGAAGTCTTGAAGAACAAAGAAGGAATAAATCAGAAGCAGGACTATGATCTGATAATGTAATTTGGGATATTCACATGCAACTCAAACAAATAAACCCCCTAATTGCATGCAGTTGTTCGGCCCCGTGGGGTTACCGAGATCAGGCTCCTGGTTCTGAGGGATGCTCGGAGAGGGGATACCAGCAGGAGAGGTCTTCACCTGGCTTGTGCCCAGGAGTGTCTGTTGTCATCTCCTACTGATGACGACTTCTTTATCTGGCACTGGAGACGACTTCTTCATCTCCACAGAGCTGTCACCTGGCTCCTTAGCGCCTGAAGCATCCAACCAGCATCCCAGCAGAGCGGCCGTGGGTGGAAATCAGATGGGTCAGGGAGGCGCGGGAGCAGCGAGCAGATGATTTCCTCTGGTGGGTTATTTTATGTTGCCTAATTGCTGGTGAAATTCCTGCAAATTGGCAATTATATTCCTGAGCTGATGGCTCACCCAGGTCGTTTACAGATCTCGCGTTTGGCAGTAGCGCTTTACGGTGTTCGCCATGAAATACAGCTCCACTCTCCAGCGGCAGAACTTCCCTCTTTTTAGAGGTTATTAATTCCGTCTGCAAGGCTTTTGCACCTAAATCTTCTGGCGGCACCATTGGGAAGGTACCTGATTTTTTTCCTTTTGATTCATCCTGGCGGACCGGTCTGGGAGTTGGTTTGTCCATCTGTCAGCCCCTTCATCCTCTGGGAATGGGATACACTAGGACTGGAAGTGACTCCCAGGTGTGAGGGGTGCGGATGGAGTGAGCTGATTTGCCCTCCCCTTTCCCTGCCCCCTGGCACCGCAGTGAATGGCACAGTGTGAAACCAAGACCTTGGAAAGTTGGAGCTTTTATGGAAGCCTTGGGATTGTGTGGAACATCCAGCTGTCCAGCCAGGATCAAACACTGCTTCATTTTCCAGCCATGAGGGTCAGGAAAACAGTGCTTATTTTCTCCGCTGAAAGCTTGAGGGTAAAACATCTTCATCCAGCATCTCTTTTCCCCTCCGTTCCGTCTCTGGGGAAGTTGGAATTGATTTCAAATGAGCAAATGCCTCCCCACCCCTAACGCGTGCGGAGCCCTGAGCCTCGGCCTCTGAAACACCGGCGAGAGGTTTTTCCGTCGATCTGTCTGGAATTGCAGTTTAATTCCCTGCGTTTGCTCCCGTATTGTGCATTAAGATACAGCGAGTTTATCCAGCAGTCCAGCTGTTTTGAAGATAATTACTACAGAACTCAACCTGATGTAAAATAATCCTCCCGGGCAAGCAGCCAAGAGCTTGAGACTTATCCTCCAAAGACTGAAACCTCTCCATTACCCTTAAGAGCTGCAGAGATAGCGGTGGGCATCTCATGACAAATATATTTTTGGTGGTAATCAATGGCAGGATGTGAGAAGAGGTTTGCTTTCCCCCCCTCACTCTTGGGGAGGGTGCTGTGGCCAGATAGATGGACCGAGAGCGTGAGGCCCACACCAATGGAGACATGGCTGCCTTTCCTTCCAAAGGGCCCTGAGTGCTTTTGTTCCCCGCAGGAACCCCTTTTGGGGTGACAGCGCCATCCCCTCACTGCATTGCCACCCTGTCCTGCACTGGGGTGACTTCAAACCAATTTTCCCTCCATGCAATGCAGGGACAAGCATCTGATGGTTTTTCTCTGGTTCCTTCTCTCGCGGATGTGCCCTGGTCCAGGTTTTAATCAGCCTGCCAGCAACCTTTCTTCTTTTGCAACTGTGGGATGCTGCCAGAGCCATGGCCACGTCCTCCTGGGTTGAAAGTGTCCCCCTCATCCAGCTGAGGTGGAGACGGTCACCAATCCCATCAGGAGCGGTCGGAGCCTCGTGTTGCCACGCGCTAATTACCGCTGCTGAACTGCGTGTCCAGCTGTGACAGCCAAAGTTCTTCCTCTCTCTCTGCCTGCCTGGGCAGGTGAATGGAAAAACCTGGCAAAAAAAAGCAACAGCAAGGAAAAAACCCAACCCCACAACCCCAGTGCAGGCATGGAGGACTTGAGGTTCTCAACTGCTCAGCTCTGCTAGCGATGCACTCAGTGTTTTCTGTGCTGCTTTTGATTGAAGAACACTGGAAATCAGCCGGTTGCAGGTGCTGTATTGTGTGAGATTAGCGCTGATTTAGGCGGGGCGTGGGCGCTGATTGAGCAGGGGCGATGCCGACGATGCCAGCGTGCCAAGGGCAGGGGGATCTCCAGATTGTGTCCCTTAATCAGCACCTTGAAGGGTGCTGATGGCATTGGTGGGTGCCTCTCATTGGGTTTTTCCCTGCTGGGATTTAGGGCAGGGTTTGGTGTAGGGAGAGCGGAATTTGGCGTTCCTGGTGAGCAAACAGCTCTCTGCCCATGTTTCCTGGGACAGGTGCCGATGCCTTGATGGTAAATGCTGCTGGATGGTGACTGTCCTTTTGGAGAGGAGCTGGGAAGATGTCCCAGCCTTCTTCAAACCACAGGATGGCCCAGCGACCATGGTAAAGTTAGAAATCAGTGCCTGGCTGTGTGAGGGAGAGGGTGAAATAATTCAGGTACCATTTTGGGCAAGGAAAGCTGCTTCGCTGCACTTCCTCCAATTTCTGTGGTTTTCCTGGCCTGGCTGCCCCTGCTCAGTGCCTTCATTTTCATCTCTGTCTTTGGGAGATGAGGTGTGGCCGCCAGCATCGACTGACTCTGATGGAAGCATTTACGTGCCACCTGCTCTATAAACATTCCCATTGATCTGCTCCATCCAAAGGCCTCCCGCTTCATTTCTTTTGCTGCCACCTCATATTTCCTTATGAAGATTTCTCCTGAGCTAATAACAGCTCTTGGCTATTGGGGCTTAGGCTGATGCCTTCTGACCTTCCCTACCAGGCGGGGGGAGCATCCTGGCACGTGGACATGGGTATTGATGATGCATTGTTGTGTCAGAAACCAGGGAAAGTCAGGTGGGAGCTGGGAGAAGGGTACCTGAGCACCCAACCTCATCCAGCCCCCCTTTCCCTCGCCAATGATGTTGTCAGGGTGAGGTGTGTCCCCGCAAGCTGGAAGCAAAAGCAATGAGGAGTGAAAGAAGGGCTTTACGGGCTGAAGGGAAAGCCTGGCTCACTTTAACAGAGCTGACTGTTTCTGGATTTGCTCGATGTGGAGCATTAATTCAGAAAATCCTGTGAATGGCTTTGGGGAGAAGATGTGATCTGTCAATGGGGGCACCGTGCAGCAGCTCACCTTGCTGGGCATCCCTTCCCTCTTCAGGCTATGATTGCTCTCTAAGCTGCCTGCAGCACAGCTCTATCAGCTTTAGCATCGCTCTGTGCCACCTGCAGTGGCACCCAGGTCCACCCCTGACTCCAGGGGCCCCAGACTCCCCTCCCTGAATTAATGTCAGCTCAAGCTTGGCAGTGACCTGGCACCAAGCCCAGCCTTTGCATGCCCTGGGTTGTCACAGGGGCCACTCAAAGCCCTGCAAATGCTGGGTGCAGAGCAGCCAGTGCTTTGTGTGGCACGGACCCCTCAGGGACTGCCTGGTGAGCATTGTCTTGACTTCTGATGCCTCGCGCAGACGGCTCCCGCCCTCCTCATCATCTTGTTATCATTCTAATGTCTGGGAGCTGCAGTCATGGACCAAAACACCATTAAACTATCTGAAATGGAGCAACTCGACAGCCTCTGCCCTCGCAGGCTTATTATCTTTGCAGATGGATATTTTATATTTAGCAGGCTCTCATATATCAATTCGGGCTTTGTTTTTTCACGGGGAGCAGCTTCTATTCTGGTGCCTGGTGGTGGGCAAACTGCCACCGCAGGGGACAAACCCTCCCTGGCAAGCTCCGAGCCTCTGGAGAGGGCAGAAGGGTCCTGTAGCCCTGGGAGGGCTTTGGGGAGGGATTGTTGGCAGGGAACAGGTTTTCCAGTGGTCTGGAGTGGGTTTGAACAGCACTGGGAGCGCTCGGGGAATTGGAGCGGTAGCAGTGGGGCCAGACAATTAATTAAACTTGCAGAGAGTGAGAGCCGGTGGTGCGTGGCTGTGTGGGAGGCAGGGGCTAAGTGGCGTACGGTGGGGAGGGAGGAAAATTATGGAAAAAAGACCTGTTTAAGCTGGCCAAGCTCTGTCCATCCCATGCTCCCTGATTTCCCACAGAGGGAATGGGTGTGGGGATGGATCAGGACTCATTGAGTGGTTGGTGAAGGCTGGATGGGAGGTGGTAGTGCTGGGGGATGCCGGATGGTGTATCCCAAGTGCTGTCTGTCCTCAGGGTGCTGGGATGGCATGGGGATGGCATGGAGCTGTTCCCTCCGTCCTGGGATGGTATGGAGATGGTGTGGGGCTATTTCCTCTATCCTGGGGCGATGTGAGGATGGCGTGGAGCTGTGCCCTCTGTCCTGAGATGGTGTGGGGATGACACAGAACTGTGCCCGCTGTCCTTGGTGTGCTGGCATGGTGTGGGGATGGCATAGAGCTCTGCCCACTGTCCTTGGGGTGCTGGGATGACACGGAGCTGTGCCCTCTGTCCTTGGGGTGCTGGGATGACACGGAGCTGTGCCCTCCGTCCTGGGATGGTGTGAGGATGGCGTGGAGCTGTGGCCTCTGTCCTCGGGGTGCTGGGATGGCATGGGGATGACACGGAGCTCTGCCCTCTCTCCTGGGATGGCATGGAGATGACACAGAGCTGTGCACTCCACCTCCAGGCACCAGGGTGGGTGGGAGAGAGGGGAGAAGGGGCACTGCAGGTGCCTCAGCGAGGAGACAGAGTGCCAGTGGACAGGATCAGGATTAAAGCGCCTCGTGCCCCCCACCCCCAGAATAAATAGCCCGGATGGCAGTGACAGAAGCCCGGGTGGCGCAGTCCTGCCCTCGAGACCCTCCGTCACGCAGTGCAGATGCCATTGTCCCCGCAGACAATGTGGCGGGTTGCATTGTTAGGAGAGGATTAGAGGAGCCGCTGTGTTTTGATGGCCCGCTTCTCATTTGCATCTTGAACGAAGCGGGAGCACAGCCAGGTTCTGTTCTTTTGTGTTTACTTCTGAGGAAATGTGTTTATTTCCGATGATTACAAATAAATCTCCTCTGCCTTTGCTCCAGCCACTCAGAATAAAAAGCATCCGGCGCCCCTTAACTGTGTAGCTGGGGTGAATATTGGAAGTGAAGGAGAAATCCCATTAGGAGTCCCCGGCAAATGTAATTAACAATTTCTCCTCAAAGACAAGGGTGTTTGTTCTGCCCCTGTGATAGGTATTTTTGGTTGGAGGCTTCCCAGGGTGAAGCATCACCCGGTCCCTGTCGAGGGGCTTCGTTCCCGATCCGGGTGAGCTATTTTAGCCACTGAAAACTGGGTCAGCCGGCGAGTTTGCAACTGGTTTTGGCATCTCCATTTGTCATCCTGACGAGACACGTTACCTACAGGAGAGAGCAGCAGTTTGGGGTTGAAGGGCCATAGAGGAGTTTAAAAGTAGAGCATTGTTGGCTTGAACAAGGAAACAGGAGGGGTTTGAATCCTGGAACCATCAAATATCCTCAGCTGGAAGGGACACACAAGGATCATTAAGTCCAAGTTGTGGCTCTGCACTGGACAACCCCAAAAATCCCACCACATGTCCAAACAGGTTTGGACAACAAATTTTGTGTTGATCCATCCCCTGGTGTCTTGGCTCTGCAGGTACAAACGTGTCTCCTGGATTTCTCAGGATGTGTATCAACACTTTGGAGCCCCATGCATCTCATTCCTCAGAATATTTTGCACCCATGGAGAGGGTTTTGCAAGAATTCCTTTATGCTTCCAGCTCTCTGTGTGCGATTTATCCCTTGAAATTACTGCCAGAAACCTTGTGCTGACCCTGGACAGAGTATTTCTCTCGCCATGGGGGATGTGTTGAGGGCAGCCCAGGCTTCTCGGTGTTCAGCCGAGTCAGCAGTGCAGGAAAGGTCCCTGACGTGGGTGGGGAGGGCAGGGCATGAAGGTGGAGGGTGTTATGGCTCACCCCACATGTAGGAGAGGCACTGTCAGCGTCATTGATGGGGCTGGGAAGGAGCGTGCTGTGGGAGCCATGTGGGGTCTCTCCTAATAGGTGCAGGAGGAGGGAGATGGTCACCGTGTGCCACCGAGCACAAAGAGCACATCAGCGGAGTTATCTGTATTGTTGACACTAAGTGAAATAATTCCGTGGCAAACTTCAAAATTAGCATTTAAGAATGAGGAATGGGGGCAATTAGAGGGGAAGCAGCGCAGCGCCGGTGCCCCCAGCTCCCACCCTCATGCATCTTCTCACGCTGCCGCGTTCGGGTTCATCGCTCTCGTCTCTGGTGGAGCGCTGGGATCCCTACAGCAGCTCTGGTCCTCCCGCAGAGCGATGGGATCAATGTAGGTCTCGGGAGATGAAGCCTTCGAGAGCCCACATGTATCATCCTGAGCGCTGTGGGGGCTGGAGCTCCAGCAAAGCCCGGCATCCAAAGCTCCCCAGCCACTCTGCAGGAGAGCAGCAGTGGTTGGAGGCAGCTGAAGGGTTGCAGATGGTGAAAAGTCTCTGCTCAAAGGCAGTGAGGGTGTAAGTGGGCTGCAGAGATGGAGGAGCTGATGGGACGGGTCACGCTGCACAAAGAAGGGATGCGTGGGGGAGCTGGGATGCAGCGTGTGCTGGGGACTGATGATATCATTCCCGAGATATTCCCCCTGCCTTGCTGATGGGCTTCCTCCAGGTGAACTGCAGCGCCAGGATGAGTTTATTTCCCTCCCATGTGACAGGCCCTTTATTGTCTTTTGTCCCTTCTGGAGTCGTAAGGCAGTTTCTGGAGATGGATACGCTGCCTTCAGGAAACTGTTAATGGGGGTTTGTCTTTGGTTTTAATTAGATCCCTTCAAGGGAAAACCTCCTGGCCTGCTTTATTATCCAGCTTTGTCAGAGCTTGTCTGCTTTATCTAAACACTTTGCAGAAGTCTCTTTACCTGTTTGCTTACTGGAGACATTATCATAATCCTGGTCAATTGGAAATGGGGAGCAAAGACGGCTCAGCAGACAAGCGAGAGCCGTCAGCTTAGCAGCTAATGGAGATCGCTTTCCCAGACAGGCAAAGAGGCTGACGAGGAGCTCCTCATGCCAGGCTGTCCGTCGGTATTCTCTTTGTAGTCTCAACTGCCAGGGCCCGGGAAAATCGGCGGTGGGAAGGTGAGGTGGTGCCTCCAGGAATGCTGTGTGCTCTGTGCCAGCTGATGGATGGAGCTTTTCTGCTTTTGGTGGTTCTGGCACATTCCCAGGAGGTGCGGGAGGGCTGGTTTTTTGAAGGGGGGTGGTTTGTGTGGTCGTCTGTAGCTGCAGGGGACAGTCTGGGCTCCAGAGGAGAGGAGCATGATGCTGCACAAAGCTGAAAGGACTTGTTCCTAAATTAGCTGTTGAGTGGCAGCAACTGAAGAGTGAGCCAGAGGGATGAGAAGCCTTTGCCTCCTTGCTCGTGGCATGGATTTGTTACAGGGGTCTCCAAGCTGCTGCCTGCTTGTTCCAAGTGGTTTTGAGGGCAGAACCAATCACAGCACCACGGACAGAGGGGGTGATGCTGTCCTTGCCCTCCCTCCTGTGAGCGTGTCTGAGACATCCCAGGTGCTTGTGTGGGTGCAGGTCTGAGATGTAAATGTGAGCTGCAAATGCAGAATGAACCACCCCAGTTCTCAGGTATCCTGGACTGGCCTCAGATCTCCTCGGGAAGCACATCCCGTATGCACCAGCCGAGGCTGGGCAGCAGCAGCCGAACGCACTCAGCGCCAGCACGAGCGTCTCGTCCCTGTCACTTCAAACCCGAGTCCTTGTGCTTCACCCCTAATGAGGGGACCCGAGAGTACCTCGCAGGGCTGTAGTCTGGATATTTATATGAGCGCAGACATGCGAGTTGTCTGTTTTACATATTGCTGCCCTGATTTTTCAGTGCACGCAATGAATAATTTACAGAAGCCGTGTGTAAGTATCTCTTTATTATTCATTATAATGAAGTGAGACAGCAGTAATAGTCCACTAGACTGGAATCCCCCAGGGCCGAACTTAACTCGGCTGTGCTTAGCTCTCCCCCAGTTAATTTGAGAGAAGAGAGGGCTCGGCTTCCCGACAAGGACGATGCCGTCTGCCGGCACGATGCTGCCTTGGTCTGGCAGAGCCGAGCTGGCGCCAGGGCATGTCTGACACTGGGCAGGCTCCCGGTGTGCCGGCGGTGCTGCGGCGGGCATGGAGGACCATCCGTCTTTCCCGGCGTCCATACGTGATGTGGCTGGCAGAGACGTACAGCTCCTGCAAGGGGAAAATTACTTGTTTGCAGGAGAATATATGGCTCGTTCCTCCGAATCGAGCACCCGGGGGGACCCTCAAACATGCCAAGTATCGCCCCTTCCCTCCGCCCGATTAATAATCTCGATTGAGGTGACGCTCTACAATCTCAGCAGGGGAGGCATATAACACCCCCGGAGCCTCGGCAGGAGAGGCGCTGCAATGGGGACGAGGACAGGAACAGCCTCCCAGCCCCTCTCTGAATTTACAGGCGTGTGGAGAGGGACTCGCACGACTTTCTTGATTGACTGTAGGAGCCTTTTCCTACGATCGTGGCTGCACGAAGCAGTGGCAGCTCTGCCTCCGCCTGCACTAGCTCATGTCTAGCTTGGTTTTCCCGGTTTCTTTTCATGCCAAGAGAAAGCTTCTCTAGCCTGGTCCTCAGGTGGCAAAGGTGAAGCTCCCAAGAGATGCTGGGCTCTTAATTTAACCAAACGCTCAGAGCTTTCGCTGCAGGTGCCATGGCAGCAGCACAGAAGGCCACAAGCAAATAGATGGAGAAGAATCTATCAAACAGAACGAAAAACCATGTTTTTCAGGAACATTTTAATTCCCTTCCCCCCCATCCCATTCTTTGCCAAGTGTAACTCAGCACCGTGGACCGGAGCTGCCGAGCTCCTGCGCGTCTCAGAGCGGGGAGGGTGGGAGCCAGGCAGGAAATAAATAATGGAAATGACCGTGTTGTGTTTTCAAGGCACTTGTAGGATTTACAGCTGCTTATCCAAATGTTCCCTTCCCTTCCCCATGTGCTGGCTTGGCCATCTCCGGCTGTTTCTCTTCTTCCCCTCTCCCTGTGCGTGTGCCGTGGCCCCTGTCCCCTGCAGCGGGGGTGTTTATCACCCCGGGGATGGCTCGAGGGCCGTGCCGACAAGCTGAACTGTCAGCACATTTTACAGCTTCATCTGGAATTCTCAGTGCACAGCCAAGGCAAGGGGGGCTGTGGAGGTGGGTGAGAAGGGGGATAGAGATGGTCTGCCTGGCTTGCAGAGATCAAACAATGGGGATTTTCTCAGTGGTTCCCCAGTTGCATGTAAAAGAAAAAGGGAGGTTTTATTTCTGGCGAAAACCCACTGTTCATGTGAAATCTCACATGATGGGGGCATGTGGAAACAGGCAAGCACGGCCGTGGCATGCACCGTCTCCATGCTGGCAGTGCCACGCTCCCATCCCCTTCTGGGACCCAGGATGCTCTCTGTGTGTCCCCTCCCAGGTGTGTGACCCTCTGTGTGTCCCCTGCAGGTGTACTGTGGATGACCGGGTCACGCGGGTAGCGTGGCTGAACCGCAGCACCATCCTGTATGCCGGCAATGACAAGTGGTCTATAGACAACCGCGTGGTCATCCTGTCCAACACCAAGACCCAGTACAGCATCAAGATCCACAACGTGGACGTGTACGATGAGGGCCCCTACACCTGCTCCGTGCAGACAGACAATCACCCCAAGACTTCGCGTGTCCACCTCATCGTGCAAGGTAGGTCTGAACGTGCCTCGTGCTGCTGCTGGGTGGTTTGATCTGCAAGGCTGCCTGGACTTGGGAAGGGTTTGGAGGCCCTCTTGGTAGTGGGGTTGGAGCTGGAATTAGTTGCTTCAGGTGTGGACAAGAGCCCACCATGCCAGGGAGGAGATGAGCGTGCATTGTCTCAGCCTTGCTGTGCTGCACGGTCATCACATGGGGTAGAGGACACCTGAGAACTGACAGTGGGGCTGCTGAGCTCTTCCTTATTCCCCCTTTGCCTGTCCCTGCTGTGACTCTGACCTGTCCCAACTGCTTGGAACTGTGTTGCTCAGTTTGCTCCATCAGGGATTCAGAGATGTTTCAGGAGAGCCAAAAGCAGCGTGCCGCTGGGCACAGAGGAGAAGGAGATCCCAGCAGCACAAGGCTCCTTGGTTTTGAGGGAGAGACTGAAATCACTGTGGGGCCATGAAGGGCTTTTGGCACAGGGCTTCACAGGTGAGTGTATCAATACAGCAGATGCAAAGCAGCGTCCTGAGGCTGTTCTGATGTGGGGATCCAGGTGCTGGCAGATCAGAGGGGCCGGCAGCACTCCGATGGATGCTGCCTCTGGATTCTTGCGGCTTTGCAGCAGCTACTGGCTTTTGTCCGGTCTCTAGATTAATTTTTCAGAGTTAGTGTTAGTTCAGGTTAGATAAAGATAATGAAAGTTTCCTAATCCTCTTAAAGAAGATTTATTTGGCTGAGTAGAAAGCTCTCGGAATACAATAAAGCGTGTATAAAACCAGGACCTAATCTTTCCTTTAATTTCAAACAGCTGATGGGTATTGATTTTGCAATGAGCAAATCTGAAAACTTTCTCAGCCTCTACACGTCTCTGAGAAGCCCCCAACAGAGTTATGTATGTATTTATGTATCCCTCTCATTGGCAGGAGGCAGGGGTTGATTGTGGTCACCTGCCCAAGAGGTTTTCCTGACTTCTGGTTGTGGGAGTGTGTTGGGAAACCCCGGTTTGTGTGCACCAGGCTGTGGTGGAGAAGGGGAGAGCTCCCCTCAGGGAGAGGGGAGTGGAGATCACTGGAAGCATCCCTCTGTTCCCTTGTTGGGAGCTGTCCCTCTCCCCCTTTCGGAGTTGCGTGGGAGCTGTCCATCTGTGAGCTTTAATCTGTTTATCCTGTCTACTCTCTAATCGTGCTAATCCATCCAGTCAACACCGGTGAAGTATCCGAGTGCTTTGCACCTAATGAAATCCGGTGAATGGCAGCGGTGCTCAGCACCCGCCGCCCTCTCCCCTTTTCCAGGGCGATGCAGGCACTTGGGTGGTGAAGGTGAGAGAGAGTTTGTGTCCAGAGTGACTGTCTGGTGGTGAGACATTCCTAACTGTGCTGGGGAAAGTTTTTTTCCTGGTGTGAGCAATTGCTCCCACCGCAGCGATGACTGTGGCTCTCAGCAGTGTCACTTCTCCACAGCTGGAGGGAAGCGTGAGAGGAACTGGGGGTGCAGGCACGGGTCAAGTGGTCCATGCTGAGCAGTGTCTATTCCCTTTCAATATGTTAAGCTCAAACCCCACGGTTTGCGTAAGCTGGGCTGCTGAGAAAATCCATCTGTAGGTGCCACCTTGCTGTGCTGTGACGGTGATGATAGAGGCAAATCCTCCTGTGCTCTGTTCCCGGTTCAGCCTGAGGAAGAGAAGGTTGTAGGGAGATGCCACAGCAGCCTTCCAGTGTCTGAAGGAGCCTACAAGGAAGTTGGAGAGGGACTCTTCGTCGGGAACTGCAGTTAAAAGGAGTAGTGGGTTCAAACTCAGAGAGGGGAAGTTTAGGCTTACTGTAAAGAAGAAATTCCTCCCTGTGAGGGTGGTGAGGCCCTGGCACACGTTGCCCAGAGAAGATGCAGATGCCTCATCCCTGGAAGTGTTCAAGGTCAGGTTGCACAGGGTTTGGGGCAACCTGGGATAGTGGAAGGTGTCCCTGCAATGGCAGGGGGTTGGAACAAGATGATCTTTGAGGTCACTTCTAACCCAAATAATTCCATTATTCAGCTCCACTGCGGTTCCTTGGTGGCTAAATTGTGCATTCTGTGAGCGTGAATAACACACAGCCCTTTGCTCGGCGCTGAGAGGAAAGGAGTGATTTTCCAAAGATGGATTTGGTCCTGGCTGTTACTGCAGCAGAGCACACACTTTACAGGGATGGGAGCAAAGCCCTGTTTCTGGCCTCAAAACTGAGGTTTAGGCCTGCCCTCTGTTTTTTTGCCCTCGCTGTGCCAGCGGGCTGACAAACAAGCAGTAATGACCAGTTAGCAACTATATTCAGGTCAATTAATTTCTATTTGTATTTTGCAAAACTATAAGTTGGCCGGAGAGAGTATTGATTCTTTGTCCCCGTGTTCAATTGGGTTTTAATTGTGCTACTGCGGGGCCCGGCCTTCCCTCCCAGCAACCCAGCGATAAATCTGCCAGGGAATCGCCGTCAACAGTAAATGTGTCTCTTAGTAGCACTATTAATATGTCTCTTGCATTGGTTCATTGCAACAGCCGTTAACAGGGTTTATAAGAGCGTAGATGGCAGGGAGCCAGAGGGGTTTTTTTTGTCTCCCTGTTCTTCTTTTTGCCAGGAGCTGCCTCATGACGAAGGGAGGGATGCGTTCGGAGACGTGCGTGGTGCTGATGGCACGCTGGTGTGTTCTGGGGAGAGTTTGGGATGCAGAGAGAACAGGCATTGAGGCTCATAGGAGTAGAAGATGAGCCACATCATCCTCCTCTCGGCACAAAGGCTTGAGTGGAGCTGGAGGGGGTGGACCTTGGTGAGCCCTCCTGCCTCTGGGGTGAGCACTGCAAAGGCCGCCTCTCAGAAAGGGGGAGAGGGAGAGCTCCTGGAAAGTGCAGGAGGAGGAGGGAAACCTTAATGGCATCAAGCTGCAGGATGGTTTTGGTGTGAGGAGTGTGGTAGACAACAGGCAGGACACAGCCCTGCCTTCATGGCTTGGGCTGCTTCAGAGGGTACTTCAGTCTGACACGTGGAGCTCCGGTCAGTTTTGGTGGAGGCTGTGAGCTTGGGATCCCATCTGGTGGAGATTTTGGTGGTGAACATTGGTACTGGCCTTCCTTACCTAACAGATGTCCTCTGATTCTGATTTATTCCTGTCGTGGTTTTGATTCTGTTAGTGAGAAGGAGGGAAGAGTAGAGAGTGAAAAGAAAGACGTCTTTTTAAAGGTTTAGTTTATTTCTCATATCCTCCTTCTAACTCAAGTAGTAACAAATTTCACTTTGCAACTTTAAGGTGAGCCTGGTTTGTCCTTAAAGCGTTTTCTCCCCATTCCTTATCTCAACTCATAGACCTCTGAGTTAATTCCCTCGAGTTTTTTTTCCCCTCTCCTTCCCTCCTCTGCCCAGCTGTGGCAGGGGAGGGAACGAGTGAGCAGCTACTGTGAGTGCCTGGCACTTAGCCAGAATTAAAACCAAGACAATTCCGAGAACCCTTCCCTGTACTGCCTTAACCCTACCCACCATAGATATTCACCGATATTCACTGAATTCATAGATTTTCACTGAAGCCTCTCCCAGTGGTTGGCACTGTTATTGTTGTTTCCAGTTGCCACAATCCATTTCCCATCTTGGTGTTTGCTCCTTTTTTCCTGGGACCCAGGAGAGGTTTGGAAGGGCCACGGCTTTCGTTTCCAGGGTGCGGTTGTGTGCTGTTATCCAAGTGCACCTAAGGATGCTCTCCTGGTCCTGTGTCTCACCCGATGCCTCTCAAAGCAGCAGCAGTGCAGATGTAGCTTCTCAGCGAATATTTCAAAACCAAATTGAGTCTTTTATTTTTCCCTTGTGATAACAACTGAGCTCCTTAAAGCTCTCAAAAGGCCACCCTCCTCAAGCTGCCCCTATTGAGATCTTTTTCTCCAAAGGGCCGGATGGAAAGGAGCAACCAGACCCCTATCTCACCTTTCTTGTTCCTGAAAAAGCAGAGGATGGGCAAGAGAGTGAAAATGGCCACATGAAGGTGGTGCAGGAGCAATGTGGCAGTGAATTCAAAGCCAAAGTAGCCCAGAAAAAATCTGGAAGGAATAGCAAAGATTGAAGGAGGAAGAAATGGGAGGGGAAATAAAAATGGAAAAAAAGGATGAGAAGAAAGGCCAGAGACACTAAAACAAAGAAAAGAGAGAAGGAAATGTGCACACGCAGAAAAGCACCAGAGCGTCAAAAGGCCAGGAAGCAGCAGAGGGGAGAAATGAAAGAGGAATGAAGGCGTGAGGGCAGGGAGAGGGGGAAGGTCTGGAAGGAGGAAGAGTCGGACTGGCGGCAGAATGCAGCACGCACTGCCCAGATGGGAACAGCCACTGTCCCTAAAGTGCCCAAAATCCCAATGGAGAACGGGAAAGGGGCAGGATGGGGTGTACCCAGACAGCGCCCTTGGGCTCCCATCCTCAAAATTGCTCAAAACTGGTGAAAAGGAGCCATCAGGATGTGCCACAGGGACCAGCAGCATCAGATGATTAATTACTGCAAAAAAGCAAAACTGGGGAAGAGGAGGGAGAACTGGCGAAGTTGTTTCCCCATTATATTTCCGAACAGAAAGAACGTTTTAGCTCGCGCACAAATAGCTCCCTGGGAAGCACTCTCACTTCCTAATTGTTCATAAATTTACTGACAGGTGGTTACACAGTAGGTATAACACTGCGAGTTTCGGTTTTATTGCTCTCCCTGTCTCAACGTGGAAACTTGGAGAAAAAGGATGCGTTGAGAGCAGTCAGGCGACTCCACCTGGCAAAGGGTGCTCGGTGCCTGTATTTCATTTTTGCCGTGTTCCTTCCCTGTAAAAGGATCCCACAGAGAGTGTTTTACTGGGGGATGCCTGTGAAAAGAGGGTGTTCAAGACCCAGCAAGGGGAAAGGGAAAATATTCCCAAAAGTGAGTGTCTGTAGAAAAAGTGAGGCCATGACCCGCCACTCGCTTGGCAGGGAAATTTGACAAAAATCATTTCGTTGACCAAATGGTAGCTTTTAGATGTGCTTAATCCATTATCTCAATAAAATCAGCTCTGATGAGCCTCCCAGACTGGGCTGTCACCAGAAGGGTTCGATCAGAGATGATCGTCATTGCTGCCGTGTTGTTAAACCATCGATGTCACCTCCTTGCGCCGGTCACTTCCCCCATGGGAACACTGAGGTGCGTTTGCACAGGGTTGCTCTGTGTGTCCTTGCACCCTGAAAGCAATGAGCTGCAGAGAGGGAAAACATCAATTTCCATCTGCCATCCCGGAGCTGGCTCTCAGGTGCCCCATTTAAGGGCATCAGCCGCAGACAGGAGCTGTTCTAGGGAAGGTCTCACGTTGCTGGTGTCTTCAGCAGACACACAGGGATGGAGGAGGCCCCGGTGCCATCCCGCTGTGCTTCTCATCAGCAGAGGAGATGGAAAGCACAGGCAAAATGTGAACTTTCAGCATATTTGCCTCCTTTGTGCTGACTTTCTATACGCTAATGAGACCTTGCACAGTGACACCTCTGACAGCCCCATCCTGCCTGCGCCGGGGAGGCTTGTGCAGAGCTGGAGATGCCTCGGGCTATAGGCAGCTGAGGTGCCGGGAAGGAAGGCAGTGTCGTCTCCTGCAGGCATCTGACCCCTGCTAGGGTGACAGTCCCTCTTCCTGCTGGTGACAGCTTCAGCTGTGACAGGACACAGCTGGACACTGCAGCTGGAGAGCTGAGGGAGCTGCATGAATGCTGCATCTTCCCAGAATAGGAGGTGTGGGCGATGGAAATAGGAGAGGGGATGGGAGGTGAGGTGCCAGGGCAGGACCACAACGTTCTGTAGGTACATTCTGTAGAATCCATGGAGGATTCAGAGCTCTGAAGATGAGATGTCCCTCTCTGCTGTCCCTATGGGGACCTGTCCCACGAGTAGAGGAGGCCAAGTGGCTGTTGCCTGGTGGTTTGAAGAGCCCATAGGTGTCCATCTGTCATCTCCCCTTACCAGCAGTGTAGCAAGAGGTCCCTTTTAATGGATTAGGAGCTAATGATGTGGAGGAGGGACATCAGTTGCATGTGTCAGCCGCTGTGCTCATGCAGGCTCTCTGCTCCGAGGCGTGCAGCAGTAATGATCTGGCAGCTAAAAATAATCCAGGGCCACGGCGGCGAGTGCCTCCAGTAGGGACGGGCGCTCCGGAGCGGCCAGGGATGAGTCAGCCTGCACGCGGCCGTGTGCGTCAGCGTCATGTGTAGTCACTGATCACGCAGCGATTCCCGAGGCGCTGCTTCTTCCCGCACGGTTTAGCAGGGAAGAGGCGTCCCTGCCAGCAGTGACCATCCCTCCTCACGCCTGGGTGTCCAGCAGTGGCACGCCAGGTCCGAGCTTTCCCATTGCTTTTGTCCCCAGATGGGACAACAAGCGCGAAGCCATCACTGGTGTTGTGGGATGGAACCTACTGGGGAGAGTCCCACAGATATCCCGAGTATTGCACGTGGGATCACAGGACATTGCGGTGTCACCAAGGTGTGATCCCATGGCCCGGTCTGGGAGGTGACGGGAGGGATGGCACCTCACAGTCCCCACACATTGGCACGCACCCAGGCCCCACGGAGAGCGTGGATCAGCGCATCAGGCAGTTCAGGTCTCGAGTGGTAAAGGAAGGAGATAAATCACGGGCTTATTGTTATTGAATTTAGTGGCATCGCTTTCACATTCAATTTCTCTCGCCGGCTTTCCGAACAAACAAGAAATTACAGTGCAAATGTATTTTTTGGCTTACCAAACCTTCTGCATTAACTTTCCTGTGATTAATATTACGCAGGGTTGATGAAAACCTCTGCGTGCCACTCGCCGCTCCGGTGAGACCGCGCTGCTTGTCGCTTCCTCGGGATTTATTCTGTGTTCAATTCGCTTGTAGTTGTAGACTTCTGTGAGGAAGAACTATGGATAAAAGGAGATTGAGATGCTGTTCTGCCCTATTTTTCTCACTGTAGCTGCGTAGGGCAGAGGGAGGGAGATATAGAGAACCAAAGGTAATTCAGGGAAAGGATGCTGTCAGCAGGTGAAGGACTAGGTACTGCATCCACAGCCATGCAGGAGGGCTGCGAGGCATCAGCAGGGCTGCCTGACCTGGGAGAGGACCAAGAGGGATCTCTGGGGCATGGGAGAGCCTTTGGACTCCACACCCAGCACCGATCCCAAGCTGTCACCACCTTGAGACAAGGCAGCTTCTGTGGGATGTGCTTGTCCGGGCAGCCATACCTGGGCCATCCCTGTCTCATGGTATTGCCAGGTTGGTTTTATCCACACAGTCGTGTTTGCCACCAAACTCACCCTTAGTGCATCCCTAAGTGGCTCCAGTTTCCACCCGCTCCTCCCACAGGATTAAATCCTCCCATGGCAAAGCCAGTGCGTCCTTGAGACACCATCCTTGACAGCCCAGTCAGTGGGATCTATAGAAATGTAATCATGATCCTTCAATGTCCTTCTCCAAGTCCTGGAAACCTCGTAGGCAACGATCGCACTCACGGGTATCGAGCTGCCCGGTGGGGTCCCCGTGCTGTCCATCGGTCTCCCTCCACTGCATGTCCTTGCCGGCTCTTGGGCATTCCTGATTGGATTAGGGCAGGCAGTGGAAGCACGGCCGTGCTTCCCTGGCCTCTGGATGCTCAGGAAGTGCAGTTCCCCACTGTGAGACCTGCTGGCACGTCTGTGTCAGCATCCTTCGCTGAGGGAAGGGCTTTCAGGCTGATGTGTGGTTTTGTGTGGCTTGGGGTTTTCTGAACGGGAGCGCTGGGACTGTCGTGGTTATGGGTAGTGGTAATTTTTTCCACGGGAATGAAAGTATTTCTGTGCCCGGGAGGGGGACAGGCTCATATCTGTGCCCATAACACCAGTTTCTGCTTCTCAGTTTGTACTTGTGGTTTAGGACTTGGGGGACAGAGGGAAAAGGATATCAGCCCTGAACTGGAGGGTGAGGATAGAACCATGACAGTGATTTTGCTGATGCTCTGCATCGCACATCATCACTCTTGTCCAGCTCCACAGCATCTGCAGGCGAGAGCACACAGGGAAGAGACAGGATGCCATCTGGAGCAGGGGTGGCATCCCAAGACCTCAGCATGCACTAGCGATGCCGCTGTCATCTCAGACCAAAAGTGCTCACAAGGAGGGCTGGTTTGCTGGCTTATGAGCAGGTGAAAAATGCCCAGTTGTGGGAAGCCTTGTCGTGGATGTTCTAACAGATTTTAGATGTTGCTGGTACCAGTTTGAGGTGCTGTTATTGGAGGCGAGAGGTGAAAGGATGCTGGTGATAGGGGTTGGTGTCATCTTGTCTGAGTGAGGAAGGGCCATTTGCAGCCTTCCTGGAGCTCACTGTGGCTGCACTGTCAGTGTTGGCCGGCTCTGCTCCGAGCGTTAACTACGTTTTCCAGCAGCTGCCGGCACACACTTTTCATTTTTGGATTGCTGCTTTCCCCTGAAGGACTCAGACAATCTCCCTCTGCTATAACAGACTGTACTTCTATATTAATGTGTCAAGTTGCTGGGAAATTTACTGCTTTGCAGAACCCATAGGGCTGCAGAGCCCGCGCCACATCTTTGCCATGGCTCATCCTGCTGTGCCGCCTCTCCCGCGCCGGGAGAGAGGAGAACCTCCCCGGGGGTGTGAGGAGAGCTTCCCTGGGGGGGCAAGGAGAGCCGGGCAGCCCCACTTTCCCTTGCAGGCAGTGCTGGTGTTGGCCACAGTGGTTTATCCTGGTGATAATCCTGGAATCCCAATGCTGCGGGAGAGCTCTGGATGCAAGGGTTGGGCATCTGATGCCACTTGACCTGGGCTCTCAGCATGTTGTGTGCTTGGGGAGGGGGCACAGGGTGTCCTTTTCTGGCATTGTAGGTGCGGTGTTTCATTTGGGGCGGGTTGTTAAGTATGGCCTCATTTACCCCCTGGGGGTGCAGACCCTCTAGGGGGTTGTGTCCAACACCCCAGAGCGCTGGGAAGCAGCATCGGCAAGCGAGCTTTAATTGCTTTTTGCCATGGCCAGGGATATTTATGGGTATAGAGATTGCCAAGTTATTTATTAGATGGAGTATCTGGGGATAGAGTAATATAAATCACCCTGGCCGGTATTGAAGGAGCAGACGCTCAGTAATTTAAACAGCTTTAATAAATATGCTAAAATATGAGCCTTGTCGCAGGCCATAACGAGAGCTGGTTATCGGGGTCTCAGCTGCAGAGTGGGGGACTGGCACGGTGAGTGGACCCCTCTGTGTCCTGGATCCATGCTTGGCTCCAGTCCAAGACACTGACTGGAAACACGGAATTAATGACTGGACAGAGCAATGGAGTGGACATCAGTGTCACACGATGGGAGAGGTCTCGTGGCTGCGGCCTCCCAGCAGGGCTTGGCAGGCTGGTGTGTTGATGGTGTCTCTGGTGGCCTTTGTGTCTTGTAGTGCCCCCCCAGATTGTCAACATCTCGTCGGACATCACCGTGAACGAGGGCAGCAGCGTGACCCTCATGTGCCTGGCCTTCGGGAGACCGGAGCCCACCGTCACGTGGCGGCACCTCTCGGGGAAAGGTGAGACCTTGCTTGGTGTTCAAGCCTCCTGGATCCAAGGGGGGGTCTTCCTGGCCTCTGTGGGATGGATGGATGGATGGATGTCCCCATAGAGGTGATCAGAGGGGCATTAAGGTGACTCGCAATCAGAGGTACTGGCCTTTGGTGTGCCCTGGAATGGGGCTGAGGATGCATCTCCCAAGCTCCCTGAGCAAGGTGATGCCAGATGCCCAGGCAGGGGGTGTTGGGGCAGGAGCACAGGGAAGCTCCTGGTGTCGGTGTCCATGGGTGACAGTGCCACACGTTCGGTACATCCCCCAGGGCAGGCCTTTGTGAGTGAGGACGAGTACCTGGAGATCACAGGCATCACACGGGAGCAGTCCGGGGAGTACGAGTGCAGCGCCGTCAACGACGTGGCCGTCCCAGACGTGCGGAAAGTCAAAGTGACCGTCAACTGTGAGTGCAGGGGACGGGGGAGTGGCGGTGGGGTGGGTGCACGTGGCCCAGTGTGACACAGCATGACATTTCCACAGACCCGCCGTACATCTCCAACGCCAAGAACACGGGCGCCTCGGTGGGCCAGAAGGGCATCCTGCAGTGCGAGGCCTCAGCTGTCCCCGTGGCGGAGTTTCAGTGGTTCAAGGAGGACACCAGGTGAGGGGCTGCAGGGGCAGTGGAGGCCAGGGGGGCAGCCACAGCCTTGGGGTGACAAGGTGAGGAGGTAGAGGGGGGGTGACAGTGCCTGAGGGCGTCATGTGGAACGAGGCTGGGATCAACTCTTTCTGGTTGATCCAAACTCATTTTGATGGGTGCTCAGCTAAGGGCTGAGGAAATCCCAGAGTTGTTTCTCCCAGGGATGGTGGCTGTGGGACACATGGGTCATGCTGGGTTATGGGATGGAGAGTGGGATGAAGAGTTTGTCTTTAAAACTGGGACACGCAAGTCCAATGGGGGAACGTGTGGGTGTATGGTGGTGTTGGCTGGTGGGAAGCGAAGGGGTGCCCAGGAAGATGCATCCCAGAGCTGCAGCCTCGTTCTCCCAGCAGCGCTATCTGCATTTCTCCGCAGGTTAGCGAACGGGCTGGAGGGCGTGCGGATCGAGAGCAAGGGCCGCCTGTCC
Source organism: Pomatostomus ruficeps (assembly GCA_013400735.1). Classification (NCBI taxonomy): domain Eukaryota; kingdom Metazoa; phylum Chordata; class Aves; order Passeriformes; family Timaliidae; genus Pomatostomus; species Pomatostomus ruficeps. The sequence continues at coordinate 147,509 of VYZT01024961.1, forward strand.
ACGCTGACCTTCTTCAACGTCTCGGAGAAGGACTACGGCAACTACACGTGCGTGGCCACGAACACGCTGGGCAACACCAACGCCAGCATCATCCTCTACGGTAGGTGCGGGTTTTTTGCAGTAAGGTGAGGTGAGAAGGAGGGCGAAGAGGAGGCATTTGGAGAGGAGGAGGATGAAGAAGAGGAAGAAGAGGAGGAGGATGAAGAGGAGTTTGAAGAGCATGATAAAGAGAAGGAGGAGGATGAAGAGGAGTTTGAAGACATGATAAAGAGGAGAAGGAGAATGAAGAGGAGGCTGGCAGATTGTCAGAGGTGCAGCGATGGAGCAGAGCTTGGCTGTGTTTGGCGTTCCCAGTCCATCGAGGTGCCAAACAGCCCAAACCCCAGCAGTGAGGTGCTGCCAGAGGATGCTCACAGGACGAGCTCTGTGCCAGCCCACACTGGGTGCACAGCACAGTTGGCCAACAGTCGGCTGAACCCTGGTGTTGCTGGAGCCCAGGGGTGAGGAGGGAGCCTGGGACAGGTGAGAGCGCGCTCCGGGTGTGTGGTGTGGGTTTTTTCCCTGATTTTCCACGTGCAGGACTGCCAGCAGGGATCACGTTGTGCTGGCAATAGCAGGATGGGTGACATCAGCCCNTATGGTGGTGTTGGCTGGTGGGAAGCGAAGGGGTGCCCAGGAAGATGCATCCCAGAGCTGCAGCCTCGTTCTCCCAGCAGCGCTATCTGCATTTCTCCGCAGGTTAGCGAACGGGCTGGAGGGCGTGCGGATCGAGAGCAAGGGCCGCCTGTCCACGCTGACCTTCTTCAACGTCTCGGAGAAGGACTACGGCAACTACACGTGCGTGGCCACGAACACGCTGGGCAACACCAACGCCAGCATCATCCTCTACGGTAGGTGCGGGTTTTTTGCAGTAAGGTGAGGTGAGAAGGAGGGCGAAGAGGAGGCATTTGGAGAGGAGGAGGATGAAGAAGAGGAAGAAGAGGAGGAGGATGAAGAGGAGTTTGAAGAGCATGATAAAGAGAAGGAGGAGGATGAAGAGGAGTTTGAAGACATGATAAAGAGGAGAAGGAGAATGAAGAGGAGGCTGGCAGATTGTCAGAGGTGCAGCGATGGAGCAGAGCTTGGCTGTGTTTGGCGTTCCCAGTCCATCGAGGTGCCAAACAGCCCAAACCCCAGCAGTGAGGTGCTGCCAGAGGATGCTCACAGGACGAGCTCTGTGCCAGCCCACACTGGGTGCACAGCACAGTTGGCCAACAGTCGGCTGAACCCTGGTGTTGCTGGAGCCCAGGGGTGAGGAGGGAGCCTGGGACAGGTGAGAGAGCGCTCCGGGTGTGTGGTGTGGATTTTTTCCCTGATTTTCCATGTGCAGGACTGCCAGCAGGGATCACATTGTGCTGGCAATAGCAGGACGGGTGACATCAGCCCGGGTGATTCAGGTGGCCAGGGCAGGACGGTGTTTGAGGAATGGTGTCACCAAGCACAGCTGTCATTGAGGAAGGTGATGTGTACCTGTGACATGTCCCTCTGGCATTCTGACAAGCCGGGAGGGCTGTCACAATCCAAGGGTGAGCAGCAGGAGGAGCCTGAGTTCCCCCAGCAGGGCTCCAGCGGGAGGGAGAGGATGGAAATCGGGCAGCAGACTCAAGGAGATGTTGAGAGGGATAAGAGTTTCCACACCAGCTCGGACTTTGGCAGGATCAGAGTGGACAACGGGAGCAAAGCTTTGCCCTGGGGTGATTTGGGGTGGTGCGAGGGACACAGCTTTGCCCTTGGTTGTGGGGCTGGCCGGCCCAGTCAGGTATTTTCAGCTCCAGTCTGTTCTGTTGAGTCCTGTAGGGTCGTGTTTGGGTCTGCTGAGTGCCGGTCTGTGCTGTTTGGGTGGGGACTGGTCCAGGCCTTTCTGTTCTACCCAGTTCTCCTCTGCCCTGGCCTGATTTCTTCTCTTTGGGTCAAAGCTCTGCGTTCTGTTCCCTCTCCACTGTTCTGGTCTGTTCTCTCGTGT
>VYZT01024962.1:3569-22966 GCA_013400735.1 Pomatostomus ruficeps
CACAACTCGGCCCAGGTGGGAACAGCCGAGCAGCACCCCCGGGTCCAACGCGGATCCAATTGGATGGAGCTCAGCAATGAGCAGATCGACCTCAAATCCCCAGTGAGAAACGGAACAAATGAGGGAACTGTCCCCCATTCTAATGACCCCCCCAAGGGAGACTCCAGCCCAGCTGAACAAACCTGTTGCAGAGAGGAGGCTCCGGGCAAGGCTGGAGCCTCTGCTTTGGAGACACTCGGGATGTTTCGTCTGCTCCCCTCAGAGAAGCCCCAAGCTGAGCTCAATCTCAGCCCCCAAGGGTTCTCCCCATGTAGGGCTGAGGGACAGGGAGTGTTTGTGAAGGGGACAGGGAAAGGGAAAGGGGATAAAAATGTATAAAAAGTGTATAAAAATAAAAGACAAAAAACCATCAGGCATCACTTCCACTCAAACCATTCTGGGATTCTGGGATTTCTAGGAAGTGATGGGGAAACTCTTTGTGCCAGATCTGAATTCCTCTCATTCTTGATCCTAAGGATTAACACCTTCTGCTTACCCAAAACCTTTTCTTCTGGGACAGAGCCCAGATGGAGCCCTGGTTGCATTCCCACCCTGCCTTTGCTTGCCAAGGTTTCTCTTGGTTCGTGATTATGCCAGGTCCTGGCAGCGCCCACCTGTGCCAGGGCTTTGTCCCTGTGCTCTGCTGAACCTCAGAGCCCTTCTGCTGCCACTCCTGTGCACAGACAAATCCTGCTGATGGAAATCATCCCTGATAAAGCAGGAAAACCACGGATATCTGCAGTGTTTCTTCAGGCCCTGAAGCCACTCCTCCTCAGCACTTTTGCTCTAAAACCAGTTTACATATTGGGTTTAAATCATATAATCTGCCTGACTTCAGCCCAGCCAGGTCATGTCCAAACTGAACCATCCAGGTCTGGTTTCCCGGCTTTCCAGCCCCTGTTTGCTCAGCACGAGGCAATGCCAGGGTGTTTAATTCCCTGATAAGGAGCCTGCCACACGCATTGGCAGCAAAAATCGGGGTGGAGGCCCAGCAGGGCTCACAGAAAGTTCCCCCGTGCGTGTTCTCCGTCAATATTTGTCCCTCTGCGGAGTCATTCTCCAGCCTGTTATCCCAGCTCTGGGAAAGTGTTAAGGTCATTTGGGTGATTTTAAGAAAAAAAGGAGGGAAAAATAAGAGGAAATTGAACATTTCGTGGAAACTGGAATTTTAAAGCCTCCTGGTTGCTACTCAAGAGGGACATTTTTCCTCTGGAATCCCTCATGGGTTCTGTGCGTCCAGGGATGAAAATCACTAGGATGGGGAATGCCAACCCCACCAATTCCAGCGGTTAATCCTCCAAATCGCCTCTTCCTGTTTGTGCCCAAGCGCTCAGTCCCTGACCTTTTCGCACAAAGCAAACAGGAGGCATTATTTTCACATTATTTTCAAATTTATCAGCGTTGCCGTGGTTACCAGGCTGTGTGTGTGCCAGCTGATATTCCTGAGATATGAATAACAAATTTATGTTGCATATTTTGCCATTATCAGGACAATAAATTCCCATGCCATGGCCAGGAGTCATGCTGCCAGCTGGAGATAGGAATGATTGAAATTCACGGGTGTTTTGGGTGGGGAACAGCGCTGGGTGAGGCGAAAAAGGATTTTTTAGGTGTTTTATGAAGTCAAGGCTGAGAGGTGAACATCTCCAAGGAGTGGCTCACACAACCTGAGCTGCTCAGTGGGGAGAGAGGGATTATCCTCCTGAATTTAGGGGGAAACAGAGCAAAATTCAGTGTACAAATAATCCCCACACCCAGGAATTAAAAATGTGGATATAGGGGATGGGAAACCTCACAAACTGCTTGAGAAACCCAAGTGGACATTAAGGGTCACACAGGAAACCCTTTGAGAAAGTTGAACAAGAAAAAAAGGGATTTTCCATGAGGTGAAAATATGGATTTATAAAAACATTTCAAACAGGTGGGAAGGACGGAATTTGCCTGTGAAAATCCTTTTTAACCTTTCCAAAGAGGTGGGAAGGAAGGGACTCACTTGTTTATCTGAACGATGTCCCGCCCTTTATTTCACAGCAGCTCCCGCTTTCCTGGCCTCTCTCCGTATTTATGGATGGATGGATTGATCTCTCGGCATTAAATATTTACCCCCTACATACACAAAAATAAATAAATAAATAAATAAACACATAAATAAACCAACAAACAAATAAACCTCAGTCTCTGCTGCCTCAGACCGTCACATGGTTCCTGCCATTTTCTCATGGAGTTCTTTAGAAACCGAACATTTTTCCATGCTGATTTTCCCAGACTGCACTCAGCACGTTTTAATTTGGGTTTGAAAGAAGCATTTTGCCTGTTCATACCCTGGTGATTTTCTCCCAGGTGGTTGCTGGGTGCTCCTCACACTCCGGCTGCTCCCTGGGTGTCACAGCTTTGCAGATCTCCCAGAAATGCTGGCAGGGAGAACTCCACGGGCTGTAATTCCATCATTTCCCAGTTCAACAAAGGATTATTTATTGTATTTATTTCCTACTCATGACTTGTGCAAACTCCGTGGAGCAAAGCGTGTGCTGGCTCTTGGCAGCTGAGGCACGGTGAGGTAAAATTCCATCCTGTTGCTGCCTGGAGCTGGGCTTTTTTTCCCACAAAATTTATTTTAGGACCGGGTGAACTGAGATAACAACTTTTGATTACAAACAAACCCCAATCATTGTGTGTGCACAGAGGTAATTTTAATTGTATAATATTATATATACACTATTGCATTATGGTTGGGGTGATTTTTTAAAATGGTGTTTTAACTAAAGGCTAATGGCCTTAAAGGTAATTTTAATGGTATAATATTATATATACACTATTGCATTATGGTTGGGGTGATTTTTTAAAATGGTGTTTTAACTAAAGGCTAATGGCCTTAAAGGTAATTTTAATGGTATAATATTATATATACACTATTGCAATTATGATTGGGTGATTTTTTAAAATAGTTTTTTAAAGGCTAATGGTGAATATTCCTCTGTTAGGAACTGAAATGCCATCCGGGTGCAGTTTTAGATGCTGCTGGAGGCCATGGGAAGGCTGACAGGAATTCCAGGTTCCATTTCCATGCCAGGCACACAATCCGTTCTCTAGAACATGGAAAATATCTTCCAGTGAAGGGTGAGCTGTCCCAAAAGCTGAATTTCTCCAGCACCCCTTGTCAGGTGATCTGGGGGGACTGGAGAGGTTTCATCATGACCTTGATGGCCAAGGGTAGAAGGGAGACGCATTCCAGCCTGCACAGGGGCCACAGCCAGAGCAGAGCAGCAGAGAAATCATTTATTTCATTTACAAACAGAAAAAAACCACTCAGAGCTTCCCCAAAATCCCCCCAGCCCCACAGATCCAAGCCCAGAGCAGCAGAAGGCTGATGAAGAAAAGCTGGAAGAGGATCTCAGCGAAAAGAAGGATTTGGAGATACCATTTAAAAGTTGCCACGTCATGATTTTAGAAATTACACTTTATTGATTAACGGTCAGGAATTTGTTGTTCATTCCTCCCACACCTCGCAGAGCTTCTGCACAAATGAGCACTAAATGTGGGGTTTAATGGAATTAAAATAAAACCAAAACCTCCCCACCGAGCTCCTCGAGTCTGGTTATCCACCCAGAGCACCAAAAATCCAAGCAGATCGAGGACAACCATCACTGTGAAAGAAGCATTCAGGAAAGATTTAATTTCTGTGCTTAATTATCAAAGTGGATTTCAGTTAAAATTTGAGAAATGGGATCTGATTCTGGGGGGTTAAAGAAGGAATTTACACACCTCAGCGTTCTTCCAGTTCTTAGATAATTTTGCTCTTTGGCTTTGGATAAATTGCAAGAAGCTGAGGCTAATCATCATTGACATGGAAAGCTTCAGTTCAGATCTTCAGGTGACATTTGCAGCTGAATTTATCACGCTGAGTTCCTCTCATGGATTTATCAATAAGGTGCAAACCACCCCATGTGCATTTGCCATGGACATTTCTACGAGGTGATCTCTGCTTTCCAAGCTCCTCCTGCTCCCAGAGAGGTGATACAGGGAAAATCCCACAGGAATTGTCACATAAGCATCCTGTGAAACTTTGCAGACTTCTCTGTTTGGTCAGATGATTTTTTTCTTATATTTTTAAATTATACCTCGCCAAATGCAGTTTAATGAATATAACCACAATTAATTGATCAATCTGTCCACTCTTTTTTTTTCTGTCATGCCACACCTTGCTCTTTATTGCTTTTATGTNAAATGCAGTTTAATCAATATAACCACAATTAATTGACCAATCTGTCCACTCTTTTTTTTTCTGTCATGCCACACCTTGCTCTTTATTGCTTTTTATGTCTCTAGCAAGGAAAAGCCCCTCTGAACAGATTTCAAATATCACAGAAATTCCCCTTTCAATTGTTCTTTCTGCTATTTTGCCCTCAGAAAATCAACAAAACAAAGCTCTGAGCGTGTGAAGTGTTTTACCATCAATGTTGTCCTAATTGCCACTTTCTGGAGGGATCACCAAGGTTTATCACAGTTCTTTTAAATTGAATTTTGAGGGTATTATATTCATATTTCTGTACATTGCTCAGAATGTGAACATGTGAATTTTCTGCATCGTGTGGTAGCCAAAATCCTGATCCTGCTGCTGAATTTAACTGCACAAATCCCTGCAGTCCAACAGCCTGGGACATCCCTGGTGCTTCCAACTCCCTCTCTGGCACGCAGAGCACAGCCAAACCCTTTCCATTTTTAAATTGCCAAGAGTTTTCCATTTCTACCAAAAATCAGATTTATTTTAGAGCGTCCCGTGCTGGATGAGCACAATCAGAGCTGCTGCTCGTGTCTCCTTAACCAGGAAGCCACGCTCGGAATAGTTCGGATCCACCTGGATTTGGGGATGAGGATCCTTCTGATTGCTCAACAAGGGCACTGCCTGGGTGCAAAAATCCTTTTCAGATTCGTGGGGACTTCGGTCAGGCAAGGAATTGTAAAAAAAATGGTAAAAATGGTAAAAATGATAAAGGAAGTCAGAGCATCCTTGTGTTCACTGGGAATTCCCTGCAGGAAGGAAAAAAATAAGGGAAATACGGCAAAAAAGGCACGTGGCAGTGCAGCAGTTAAAAAAAACCACAATAAACTGATTCTAAGAAGATTGGAATTGAGATCAACTTGTAAAAGTAATGGGGGTTATTTTGTTTTTAAATTTTTTTTCCAGGTAACTTCTAAAATATTCCAGTTCTTCTCGGAATCCCGTGGGCTGTGTGACCAACGGATAAGGATGCGTTTGGGAAGGTAAATGACCCATTTTCTGACAACTTTATAACTTTTAAGAGGCACATTTCTGGAACTATTAAACGCTCGAATGAACTATTTCAGTGATTTTGCCGGTGAAGGACATTTATTAGTCCTGAACCTTGGACTCCCAGGGCTCTGGACACTGAGAATGGGACATTGGTGTGATTTCTCAGAACAATAACACCTCATCATTCTCCATTAATTCAAAAGGATGCTGATCCTTGTGCAGAAAACAGGATATTCGAGCTTTTATAATTTTTTTCCGCTGGAATTTTTTTCCGCTGGAATTTTTTCCTTTTTTTTCTATGTCATTGCTGCAGGTCTGTCCTGTTCAAGCACTCGGATCCTGGTGTTTCAGCCCTATAAATCTCCAGCTGGGCTCTGCTTTCCCGTCTTTAAATCCAGGGGCAGGGCAACCTGAACCAGTTTCTCTGGTTAGAAATGAAATATTTGGAGTTCCCGAACAGCCCTGACCGCAGCGTGATCCCGCTCTTCCCTCGAATCTGCCCCTGGAATTCTGCCTCTGGCTGATCCCTGATCCAGAATTTTCCCTGAGTAAAATTCTGGCCTTTCCTGAATCGTTTTTTTCTTGCTTGAAACAGGTGAAGGAGCGCTCAGAGATCCAGAATTGCTGAAAGAGCTGGGGGCAGGAAAATCCCCGAAAACGATCCCTGACACCCCCTGCTGATGGAGGGGTCAGGGGCACCCTCAATCAGCTGTGAAATTTGATGTGGGGAGAAGAAATTATAAAAAAAAATCAACTCATGGCACCTCCATCACTATTGTATTGCCAAACACATCAATTCCCACATTATTTCGGGTATAAATTATTCATTAATATCCCTAAAAGCAGAGTGCTTTTCCTTCCTTCCCTTCTTTCCCAGTGCTGGGCTTTGCTCCATTTTCCATTTTTTTCATCCTTTTAGCCAGAAACGTCTCCAGAAAATTTGTTCTGGAGGAAAAATGCCAAGCAGGGGCTGCTGCAATTCCCTGTTTTGTGTTTCTTGGCTCATAATCGCTTCCAGTGCATCGATTGCGGTCCCTGGAGCTGCTGCTGTGCATCTGCAGGACACAGCTCTTACAGCCAACACTTTTTATTCTTTTTATTTTTGCCTTTATGCAGCCTCTAAATGCAGGAGGTGAGGATTTCACTGCGCAGATTTTATGTAATTTAATAGGTGATTAAACAGAGAGCGGCCACTGTAGAAATATTAAAATGCTTCCACTATTTTTTTGTGGGAATATTCTTTGAAAAGTTGCATTAAAACCTCATTTTCTTAAAACATTGGGGGTTTTTTGCATCTGCACTCTGCAACTTCTGATTAAGAACAACATTGGGAGTTTAGATTTGCCGGTATCAATTTTATTGATTATCCAACTCTCCCTATCAGGTTTATTTAGGGCACCTCCAGCTTTTTTTCTTCCAAAATGAGCATCTGCACCTGCACTGCCACTTCTGTCCCATTCGATCCTCTAATTCCTGATTTTTTGATCATCTAATGACCGATTCAAATTCAGCTTTTTTCCGTCATTTGTGAATTTTTGGGCACTGCAGAGAAGGATGAACTTTCATAGCAGCTGACCCATTCCTGATTCCCAGAAAATAAATAAGGATATTTGTCCAACAGAGAATTAAAGCAACACAGACTGAACCTCGATTTTTTGGCACAAAACAGAGAAAGGATTTTTTCAGATAAAGATTCTAAGAAAGATTTTCGGGCTCTTCCTCATTACTGATTATTGTCTCCATCAGGCTGATGAGCTCCAGACATTCTCTTCTACTTTGTACAGATCAAAACGGGCAAGATATTCTTTCGCAGACAGTAAAAAGTATTTGGAAGAGGGGTGACACTCAGACAATTTTCCTAATTGTCTAAAAAAAAAAATGAAGGAAGCGTGAAATACTTGTTAAAAGCCAAATATTAACTTTGGCATTTTGAGAGCCAAACAATTCTCTTTGGTTTCAAAGCCTTTATTTATTTAGAAAGATGTTGTTAATGAAGCAGGGGGTAAATGCTGCTTTTTAAACATCCCATTTCAAGCTGAGTGTTTTATTCTGGATCAACTCCAGCTGCTCTTCCAGGGCTTTATTTCTATTTTGTTTGTTTCACAACACAGCGTAAAATAAGGCTGCTCCTTGTCTCCTCGGCAGATTAACGGCTGGCAAAACAAAAATGCTGCAATAATTTGGGAGAGATTTAAGAGCTGGAGCAGCCAACTGGGCAAACTGGGAGGCGCCTGGCTATTTATAACCTCTGCAGAGGGGGTGTGGAGCGGAACGGCCGCCCTGCTCTGCCTCTGCAGCCAGCAGAGCTTAAATCACCATAAATAAAAACGAGTTCCAGGGAGCTGGTGGCTCTCGGAGATCTTCTCCCATTTCCCCCTCAGTGATTACAAGGGGAAATTTGAGGAATTCTGAGGCTGGAGAAAGGTTTCTTCCCCGAATTTGTGGGTGGGATGGTGCTCCCACTCTCCCCTCCGGCTGCCAGAGCAGCAGGGACAAAAATAAAGAGGAACGAGGAGCTGGAGAGGAATTCCAAAGGAATCCCAGTGGGCTTCTTGTGAGGGCACAGAAATACGGACCAAGGAGGAGAGGAGGTGACAACCAGCCTGGGAGAGCTGGGAATGGTCACTCCAGGGAGAGCTCCGAGCCCCTTGCAGGGCCTGAAGGGGCTCCAGGAGAGCTGGAGAGGGCCTGGGGACAAGGGCTGCAGGGACAGGACCCAGGGAATGGCTTCGTACTGGTTCTGTGGGATATTGGGAAGGAATTCCTGGCTGGGAGGATGGGAAAGCCCTGGGATGGAATTCCCAGAGAAGCTGGGGCTGCCCCTGGATCCCTGGCAGTGCCCAAGGCCGGGCTGGATGGGCTTGGAGTAGCCTGGGACAGTGGGAGGTGTCCCTGGCGTGGAATGAGATGATTTAAGGTCCCTTCCAACCCAAATCATTCCACAATCCTATGAAACTCTGAATTGGACATTTCACACTAAGAAACAGAGAAACAACTCATTGGGAACTCCAAATCAGTGCTGAGAAACAGATTTTATTTTTTAAGTATTTTGCTCTCTGATCCCCTCAACCGGCCCAGCCGTGCGTTGGGAAATGTTTCGGGATCCTGGCTCCGTGGGGCAGCGATGATTCCTTCAGGAAAAGACAAATCCCCGTAATTAACGGGGAAATAAATCTTACAAGAAATCTTCCATTTTTCTTGTGAAAAAATCTCGAATGGTCAACTGATGTGTTTTTACACCTCGTAGGTTATAGTTCACGGGGAGTTTAAAGACAAAACTTTGATTCCCGGGGATATAAATGGATTTTCAGGAGCTGTTGGAATGCTGATTTTTATGGGCTGAACGCATCAGAGTGAGTCACTCTGAGGATATTAGTTTGGGCAGACAGTGACTCAGAAATATTCGGTGTTTTTCAATTTCTGTTGTAAATTAGCCCTTAAACATCTCCAGTGTGGAAATGTTTAATAATTGATAGCGAGTGCTAATAATTAAATATTAATTGCATCCTGTGTCTGAGCCTTGTGCATATAATTGGACACTATACATATTTATATTGAAGTGATAAATTGTATTTACTTCTTTTTTTTTATACTCCTTCAATGTATTCCTCAGGAATTTATTTGATATCGTAATGACAGGAGAAATTAACTCATTTTTGTGCTAACGTGAATTTCATATGAGAAATTATTCAGAAGAAAGGAAGGCAGTGGATGAGATTTCCAGGTTATTCATCACTTTTACAGATGTTTCTTCCTCCATGGCTACAAATCAAAATTATCCGGCCCAACCACAAACTCATCTCCCACTGAAAATCAACAGAGCTGATGGCACCTCACCTTTAATAAAACTCTCATTAATATTTAACCTTAAATCCGCTATTTTTCTACTTTTATCTGCCTCTAGTTTGATAATAATTTCTTTTTTTGGTAATAATTTTCTTTTGTAGACCTAATCTGCACACACCTATTTTTCAGGTAATTCCACAAGAATTCCCCTTGGATTTTTGCTGGACAATGAATAAAGTTCAGCTTGTGCATCCACATTTTCAGGGATAACACTGGGAAGGCTGAGGGTTCTGTGGGTCAGCAAAACTTCATTTGTTTCAAAAAAATCCCTGCTTTGATTTAAATAATTCCATAAAATTAACCTGATCACCTTTTCCTAGAATTCTGTGTATTCAAAATAATTTTTACTTATTTTTGGCATTCTGAAATGCCTTCCAGGAAAGAAATCTGTGATTTTTTGGAGTGTCAGAATGTTTTCTGTTTTGAATTCCTTCGTCCAGTGAGAGTTGAATATTTCCTACATCTGAAACCGTTCTCCTGATTTTCCTGTCCCTCCCAGCAAATAAAACCCAGCTGAAGTGTTTTACTCTGCATGTGGTACCTGTAGATAAAATTATCAGAAAAAAGGGAACAATCTGCATTCTCCTCTTTGAGAATTAAAAAATAAAATTGTACTGAACAGAGATAAATGCAACAGTTTGTCGGGGTGAGATCCCGAGTCTCAGGATTCTCCAAATATCATAAATTACAGACACAAATCAGCAGTTTTGCGCTCAAACCCCAAGACTCACACACGCCAAAGTTCAGCATTTATTCAGATCTGCTTTTTTAAAATTCCCCATGTAATCAACGGGGCATTGCTGATATTTTTGGGCAGAAATTTCACATCCACCAGTGCCAAAAATCCCCTTTTGGAGATGCGTCCCTCTCTGATCTGTGCAGACAACGTGACACAGGTAATTTTTATGAACCACCTGGCTTTTACACGATTTTTTTTCTCTTGGGCTTATAAATTCATTCAAAACTCTTTGCAAATCTGAAATTCAGACCATTTCCACAATAAATCTCTTTTGCAACATTCTCTGGACCTCCTGCCACGCTGTCACCCAGTGACCACAGTTTATACAAGAACTGTATAAAAACTTCAACAGTTTTTAAATATTAAATTATCAATACTGGATGGTTTCGTTATTATTTCCCTTGGAAGTTTATTCTGATAATTAAACTTTCAAATGAGAGAGTGGTTATTAATCTGCTCAATCACTTCCATGAGTTACTGCGGGGTGGATTTTGTTTCTCTTTGAGATTTATGCCTTCACTGGAAATTTTATGGCTGAAGCAATTATGTTGTAGCTCCTTTTCATGCCAGCTGGCCAGAGAGGAGAGAAATGGGTGGAATTTCCTCGTTTGTGTCATCAAAAGGACTCAACGAGACATTTCAGGGGTTTTCTCTGATTTCTCATGTGGTGACTGCACAAGGCAGAGAGGAATAAATGAAAACTCCAGAATGAAAACTCCTGAATGAAAACTCTGGAATGAAAACTCCGGAATGAAAACTCCTGAATGAAAACTCTGGAATGAAAACTCTCGAATGAAAACTCTGGAATGAAAACTCCTCTGCTCCAATAGGAGGATAAAACCAGATTAAAAATGTCATGGCTGATGCTAAAAACTTGAAAGTTTAAGTTAAATATAGAGAATTTCACCTTTATGTTTCCTCCTTGCCCATTGCAGATTGTTTGCTCTGAGTGTAACTTGTGTGCTAAAGATCTCAGCTCATTTTTGCTTCACGATTCCACCAATGCATTTGGTGTTTGAGCTGTTTGTCTTTCTAGGTTTTTAATTGAATTTCTCTTTATCTCTTTGGTTTTATCCTTTCTGTAAGTAAAATAACTGGTTTCTTCCTGCCATGGGGAATAATTGCTGGAAGAAGTAGAGGAAAATTCCAGTTTCAAAGCCCCAGGCCTTCCACAGTGGTGCAGTTTGTGCAGCCCTTCTATTATTCCTCAAATGGAGGAAGATTTTGGAAAAGAGACAACATAGCACCTGCAGGAAGGATTCCTTAGCTAGGACTCCAGGGAAAAAAAAAAAATTAAGTGAAATATCAAAAAAAAAGAAGTTTAAAAAAAATTTTTATTAACAGTGTGATAAATATTGGTTTTGTTCAGCTTGGTACCCACAGGGCTCGAGTCAAACATTCACTGTCAACAGGAGCCCAGCTGAGCAAACAGCACCGTAGCTCTGGTTTGCTTTAACCTTTTTCCTTTTTTCTTTTCGAAATTGAATTCAAATAAATGACTGTACACGTGTGAATCTGTGCGTGCATGAGAGGCTTTACCTCGGTCTTACAGGCTGAGCTTTTCCAGCACTTTCAACAACTTACAGGAACGCTGCTATTTTTAGTTCAGCATTTTGAAATATTTTCCCGTCTTGAAAATTAACTCTTGGTGGAGCTGATGAGGAGAATTTTATTTTTAATTTTGCATTATTGTCACAGGTAGGGACGGTCACAGTGTTCATGGCTACAGCTGCCCAGTATTTTTATTTCTATAAGCCCATATTTCATCTTTTATAGCTTTGCAAAATTAACCAGGGTGGGCTGAAATGGTCTCATCTCCATTTCTGCCTCATGATGATTTCCGTTTTTGAAATTAATTTTTAAAAATTAAAAATTAGTCCATCTCTGAGAAAAATTTGTTGCTTTGCTCATGTTAAAAAAAAATTAGTAACTTTCACCTTTTTTTCTCTTGTGCCTCTGGTGGAATTGATGGTGTTGAAAACTCAAGGGGATGAAAGGGCACAACAAATTTTTTCTATCAGACGTGGCTTTTTGTGTTTCTTCTGAAGAATGGCCTGGTTTAAAACAGAAACCTCTGCACACAGACAGAAGAAACTACTCAAAAATCTGCTTGGACACCTCAAACTCTGCAGCAAAGGATTTAAAGACCCCAAATCCAGAGGGATGGGGCAGTGAATGCTCACTCAGACTGATTCAGCATCCAAAGCACTCCAGACCCTAAAGAAGATTTTCATTTCCCTCGAATTTTTCTACTTTTTGTGCCCTCACCAAGAGGCCAACATTGATATTTGGGGTTCCAAAGGGCATCCAAGGAGAAGAAATTAGGGAAAGAGGTGGGAAAATGCACAGCCCAGCCCGGCTGAGCAGAGCTGATTTTGCACAAACAGATCAAGGGCCTGGGGCGAGCGGCCAGGAGGGAAAATGGCACAAAGCTGGGCCAGGGGAGGGTCAGGATGGATTCCAGGAAAAAGTTCTTCCCCCAGAGGGTGCTGGGCACTGCCCAGGCTGCCCAGGTAATGGGCACGGCCCCGAGGCTGCCGGAATCCCAGAAATGTTTGGACAACGCTGCCAGGGATGCCCAGGGTGGGATTGTTGGGTTGGAGCTGCACTCAAGACCTTGGAAAAGCGAGCCACGGGGTGAGGCCACGCTCAGCCCGGATTTAGGGCACAGCCTGGATCCTGCACTGGAGCTGGGAGGAGCAAACCCTTCGTGGCACAGATTTGGGATGAAAGAAACCCTCAGGCACTGCGAGTTCCCTTCTGAACGGGCCTGTAATGACTCTTTGTTCCAATGGTGGACAGGTGAAATATTGGAGAGAAGGCAAAAGAAAGGAAATATTTTGTGCCAAGAATGTTGATCTGAGCTGAAACTCTTCAGAAAAAAACTATTGAAAATTAAAACATTTGTGTTTCTTCCTCTTTTGTCAGCTGTCAGAGCTATGGGTTTGGACCAGAGCTGGAACAATAAAAAGTTTTGAAACCATTTGGAAAATGGAGACATTAAAAATAAAGGGTAAAGCCAGGCAAAAGGGAAAAAGGATTTTATTTAGAGGCAGTTACAGACCAGTTCTCTTCTCCCCTTCCTCTCACTCTTCCTCCCTCTCACTCTTCCTCATTTTAGCAGTTTTAAAACTCACTCTTCAAATTCAGACATTTTCCGCGGTTTTGTTTGGGATTTCTGGGTTCTGGGTGAGCTGGGTTCTTTAATTAATGAGCCATCCCTGTGAGGTGGTTGCCAAAAGTGGAACCCTAGAACATCCCCCAGAGCTCCAGCTTCCCTCTGGCGTGGCTGTGGGGTGGATTTATCCCCGTGCCCAGGGCAGGGTGTGGGACGGGGCTGTTCCAGCCCGGAACGCTGCTCACAATCCTCCTTTGTCCTGCTGCTCCTCAATCCTCTGAGCAGCACACCCTGAACTCCGTTCCCAGCACAGGTGTGTTTCCTTCTTCCCTGCCAGCTCCTGACCTGGCCCGGGGAGCTCTGAGAGCTGAAAACTCTTCTTTTGTCTTCTCAAAGCGAGAACGAGTTTGTTTTGGAAGCAGAACGTGTTTTCCTTCCTGTTTTTGGGCAGAAATCCCTCCGACCCGCAACGACCTGGAAGGTATCTCCGGTGGCAGAACTCGAGAGAATTTCACTACAAGTTAAAAAGAAAAGTTTGCCAGAAAAAAACCAAAAAAACCCAATATAAGTTTGGATTTCTCTGCAAAAAAACTTTTATTTTTCACAGTTAAAATCTTATTCTATCTCAAGCTGCGAGTTTGTGGAAGGGTTATTACACATTTTGGAAACGAAACATCTGCCTTCTTATTTCCCAAGGTTCTTTCGAGAAGCTCTGCTTATTCTATTATTATAGTGATACATATGTATGACAAGCGGTGTTTTGATGCTGTTTGATATGAAATTCAAAAGAGCAGAGTGCCAAAAAAGAAATAAAAAAAAAAAAAAACAGAAAAAGAAAAATCAGAACGTGCTTAAATTTTTATACACCTTCTCATGTAGGAAAAAACTAGGATGGCCTGGTGGTAATTTGGGGCATGGGATTAAATAATTTAAAGATATTTATGCAGTTTTCTAAGACAGCAAAATTTCTAATACAGCAAAATTTCTAATACAGCAAAATTTATGCTCATTCCGTAACTTTTCACGATCTGAAACATCAGGGTTAAGCAGGGATTTTTATTCCTGGTCTCTCGAGTGAACAGAGGCTCCTGGAAGGAAACCAGAGTCGGGTGAGGGTTCTCCTCTCATTTGATCCCTGAGGGAGCTGCTCTTTCCCCCAGGCAGTTTTGCTGCTCCCAGGCTGCCAAAATATCTGGGATGAATCTTCCCAGCTGCCTCTTGTCCTGGTTTGGGACAAATTTGGGAGGAAACTTCCCCAGAAGGTGTCTCCTCTAAAAGGCAGAATTTCAGCCCCTTCCCCAGCCGAGGTTTGAAAGGAATTTTCTTGGAGGAAAGTGGAAAAAACCTGTTTATTTAACAAGCAAGGTACACGCAGGCATGGAAAAGAAAATGAATAATGTTGGATAATGAACCTTCTCTGCTGTGTGGAAAGATGGGGGATTTTAGAGTCCCTTCTTTCTCTGGTTCAGCTCCTCCCGAGGGTTTGGCCCAGCAGCTCCAGGCGAGGGTCCCCCAATGTCTCCCTGGAGATGGGCTGATTGTCCGGATGGGAAAAAACCAAGCCAAACAGTCCAAAAAAGAGGGGGAAAAACCCCAAAAAACTGCAATCCCAGTGAGAAGGGACAAAAAATCCCCTTTGTCCTAACTCACAGCCAGACAGAAAAAAAACTGGGGGAAAAAAAAGGGAATAAAAAGGGAAAAAAAACCAAAAAAAAACTTGGGCTTTATCTCAAAGAGATAAAAACAAACCGTGCCAGACTTTCCTTGGCTACTTCTCCGTGCCAGCTCAAGGTTCCAGGAGCCATTCCTGGGCATGAGCAGCTGATGGGGAAATACAGAGAATAAAATCACCCCAGGACACCTCTCCAGAGGCAGACGAAATTGTCGCAAAATAAAAATAAAAAACGCTGAGGGCATGAAAAGGGACAGAACACAAACTACAAACCCAGGACAGTGGGAGGGACTCAAAACCCAAAGTGGAACCAGTGAAAATTATTGGATTTGTGCGGGATGGAAACCCAGGAGGGACAGGCGGCATCTCCAAAGGAGGGGAGATGATTTCCCTGTTAAAGAGATTTAAAACACCTCAAGAAGGCCCTGCTTGGTTCCACTGAGCAGTTGTGGTGAAGATGGCAACAAAAACCCAACAAAAATCTAAATTTCTACTGATCCTTAACCCACTTTGCCGATCCTTGTCCGTTTCCCTGGATTCTGCCTTGACAGCAACGCCAAGAAGCACTAAATTGCATTAAAATCACTTTCTAATTGTCAATAATTAATCAAACTAACGGCTGTTGTTCCAGACTCCACCGGAGAAATAATTAATCCCTATTGGCCTCGTTTCTCCTCGTTCAGCTGGAAATAGAAGAGTTGCTTTTGACAGCGTATTTTGCTTTTAATTTCTGTGAATGGTCAATTTGCAGGGGACAGAAGGGAATTTGGCACCTGACAGGAGAGTTTGCAATCTGCTGCTGCAGAAAATATAAAGAACCAAGACTAAAAAAAAATTTTTTTTAGAGGTTTCAGCTCTGAAAAGCTGAGTTGGACATCTCCAGATGGGGCAGATTTACTCCTTTTTCCTCCCTGATTTTTTAAACTTTGTGCCAGCAATGAAAATAAAAATTTGCATTCTGATTTAGCATCAATAAAAAGCTGATAATATATGTTAAATAAATTTAACGTGGTGAATTCTTTACCAACACCAAACTTTAAGACCCCTGGCGGGGAATTTGGGGTTTAAATAGACTCTGGTTGCATAATTATCCCAAAGCCCAGAAAAAAGAGTTATCTGCTTACACCTCTTAGATATTTGATAGCTGCATTTGCCCAATTAAATCCCTTTTTTTTCTGCTTTTTAAGCCAAATACATGCAGAGACTCTCATCTTTACAAGTAAAGAATAAAACCCCTAAAAACAGCACTAAAATCCACAATTCCAGAGACAATCTGCCTGCTGGGAATGGCTCCTGCAGCACTGGATGGGCTCTTCCTCACCCTTGGGGGAAATCTTAAAACTTTACGAATGAACAATAAATTTACAGGTCCCTGCAACATTTTTTGTCTCTTTTTAAGCCACTAATACAGAAATAACTCCATGAGAAGACATTTCTTGCAATAAAACAACCAAAATTCTATTGTTGAATGTATGAGATGAACATTACAACTTCCAGGTTTGATCTGTTAATGTATAATTATTAGAAATACGTCATATATATTTATTTAAATATATGTTTAAATATATATTTATTATTAATATATAATATTATCAAGAGGTCTTGACTTTTTTTAATCAGAAAAAAAGGAGATTTTTTAAAAATTAAGATAAATTTAATGATAAATGCTTTGCAGGCCCATTTTGGGTTACACAGCCAGGCGTTGGAGCTGCAGCAGCCGAGGATTTTGAGGAAGAGCAGAATTCCCGGCAGCACCAGACAGACCCGTGCTGGATTTTGTGCCAAGCAGAGGCAGAAGTGCAAAGTTTGCACTTCCCAGGGTTTGACAGAACACACAACACATCAACCTGGAGACAGAAATAGCAAGGAAGGAGCAAAACCGAAATTCCATCATTCCAACAGGCTCAGGTTACCCTTAAAAAGCATAAACTCCACTTCAGCGCTGAGTGAGCGAACGCTCCCTGCTCTGCGTCAAACCGGAGATTTGTGATCATCTTTTGGGGCCTTAACATCAACAAATCCCTTAAATAAATGTGCGTTTCCCTGCAGAGCTCTCAGCCGTGGAGTGGCCATTCCAGGCACTGAATTTCCCCTGGACGGGTTTAAAATCATAAATTTAAACACTCTGCACCTCTCTGCTACTTTTGTTACCTCTGTTTTTCCTCTGAGCGCAATTCCTCACTCGGATTGGGTTCAAAGATCCTGCTCTTGGCTCGTTTTGGGAGCTGAACCATCCTAAATGTGTCTTGGACCTCCAGAAAATCTCCAGGGGAAAGCAAAGACTCGAGCGGAGCTGGGGCTGAGCAGGAAGGGGGATTCAGCTCACCCAGAACCCAGAAATCCCAAACAAAACCGCGGAAAATGTCTGAATTTGAAGAGTGAGTTTTAAAACTGCTGAAATGAGGAGCAGTGAGAGGGAGGAAGAGTGAGAGGAAGGGAAGGAGAGAACTGGTCTGTAACTGCCTCTAAATAAAATCCTTCTTCCCCTTTGCCTGGCTTTACCCTTTATTCTTAATGTTTTCAATTTCCAAATTATTTCCAAAATTTTTACTTTTTTTATTCTGGTCCAAACCCATAACTCTGACAGCTGACAAAAGGGGAAGAAACACAAATATTTTAATTTATGAGATTTTTTTCCTAAAGAACTTCAGATCAATATTCTCAGCACAAAATATTTCCCTTCTTTTGTTTTTTCTCCAATATTTCAGCTGTCCACCATGGGAACACGAGCTCCTTTTAGACATGAGCACCTCTTTGACAGGTTTTTTTGAATTCCAAACACTCTCCAGGGAGATGATGGAATTTTTTACACAACCATGAAGGCTGTGAAGGAGAAAGAAGAGAGGAAATCCACCTTACCAGGTGTCCTGGAAGTAAATACAAGGAATTAATTTTATTTTCTAGTAAATAATAATGATCAGAATTATCTAGAATTGCTGAAGATGTAGCCAGGGCTGGTTTTCCTATGGATTTTGTTTACTCAAGATTCTAACCTGGGGAGGGAGATGGAGGAAGGAAGGAAGGAAGGAAGGAAGGAAGGAAGGAAGGAAGTTTTAGAATTTGTAGTATTTGTTACAAATCCTCAATTTGAGTGAACTTGCCCCTAGAAGCTGACCCAAACAATTGTTATAATTTTTCCTAAATTTTCTTGGAGCTTAAGGAAACTGCTCAAACCCAAATGCTCTGAGATTTATCACAGACAACAAGAACAAAAAATGGAACTTCTGAGACAAACTCAAATATTCCGAGGTTCTTGCCAGGTTTGAGAATTCCTGTGGCCCAAAGGTGACAGCCCAGAGGTGCTGATGGAATGAAAGCCCAGGTGCGGCCTTGTGCAATATTTTATTGAATATAATTCAGTAATTTACTAATTTATCAAGGGGTGGGGACGTGATCTCTGTGCTTTATCTGAAAACGTGAGGCTCTCCCCCAAAGGGAGAAACTACTGGGCTTAATTAAGATCTAATTGAGCCTTTTGATGAATTTAAAAGAAATAATCTTTCCCTTCTTCCCTCCTGAAGAGGCAGGCCCAGCAGCAGCTGAGGCTGAGAGGCAGCTGCTTTCTCGGGGTGGTTTTTATTGCATTTTTCGTGTTATTAAGCACACAAAGAGCTGTGGAGCTGAAAAGATTAAGAAATGATATTTGGAAGTAGTTGGAATGATTAAGGAATGATATTTGGAAGTGATCACATTTATTTTTCAAAGAGAAGCGACACCTTTCCGCGTCAGCTTGTCAGCAGCCTTTACTCCCTGGATACGCCCTGGGAAAGATTTCTTACCCCGGAGGAGCTTTTAATTTCGTTTCTTTGGAGCCTGAAATTCCTCAAATCGTGCTTGGGATGAGCCACGTCAGGCCTGTCAAAATACACGCGGGTTTGATGGGATTCCATCCAACCCAAGTCACTGAGAGGAATTTATTTCTTTTCGTGGTGTCACTCTGCACGTAAAGTTCACTCAGAACATTCCTGTGGCCAGCAAGGTTCAAAATGTTAATTTTTTTTTGGAGTAAAAATCGTTTTGGTATTGTAAATATTTTTGTAGACATCTCCCGCGATTCTGCTGTGGTTTTTTAATGATATCATGGGAATTACTCTGAAAATAAAATTAAATTTAAAATTCCGTTAACAGGAAGGGATTGGAGACTGAAAATTCCAGAAAATACAAGAAATGTGTATTCAATCTAACTTTTCACACCTGGGTCTGCAAATGGGATAACGAAAAGACTCATTGAATTATGCATTTCACTTCTCTAGAAAGTATAAATAGGGAAATACAAAGGTGGAGGAATAGGGTTGTTTAATTCAAATAAAAATAAATAAAACCAAAGTGAATATACTTTATAAAAATCAGGTTAATAAAGGAAAATATTTTCAAGAGTGGGAAATTTTGATGTTTTGAGAAAAAAGTGTACGGCCACAGGGGAACTCAAGGTGGTTGAACCAGAAAAAAACCAAATCCAGGGACAAAACAGAGAGTTCTAGACCCATATCTAATAAAATATTTCTCCGTTTCAACCCTTAGGGTCAAACCACTTGAGATTTTCATGGTTTTGTCGATAATTAATAAGTAAAAAAACAACTGTGAATCATCATCATAATTATTGTCATCATTATTAGCGTTATTATTGTCATCATCATAATTATTGTCATCATTTTAACATTATTATTACCATCAAAATTATTGTCATCATTATTATTATTATTACTATTAT
>VYZT01024962.1:29639-40981 GCA_013400735.1 Pomatostomus ruficeps
TCCATGGAAAGCCCACGGTGGATCAGGATACCCTAAAGAAGGTTGTGACCCCATGGAAAGCCCACAGTGGATCAGGATACCCTGAAGAACTTTGTGACCCCATGGAAAGCCCACGGGGGAGCAGCTCCCGCCAGGACCTTGGAGAGAGGAGCCCAGGCTGGGGCGGGTTCATGGCAGGATTTGTGACCCCGTGGGGTTCCCACGTTGGAGCAGCCGGTCCCAAAGGACTGACCCCACAGGAGGGGCCCATGGGGAGGGGTTTGTGCGGAGCTGCAGCCCAGGGGGAGGGCTCAGGTTGGAGGAATTCCTGAAGGGCTCTGCCACGGGAGGGATCCCACACCGGAGCAGGGGAAACGTGTGAGGAATCTTCCCAGGAGGAAGGATGAACAGAGCACAGCCCCCATTCCCTGCAACTCTTGGGAAGGAGGAAATTGGAAGAAGGAAAGAGTGGTGGGAAGGTGTTTCAAAATCTGCTTTGATTTCTCATTGTCCCACTCCGCTTTATTTGCTTTAAATTAAATTAATTTCCCCAATTAAGTCTGTTTTGCCCATGATGGCAATTGCTGAGTGACCTCTTTCCTCGATCTGTGAGGCTTTTCCTGAGCATCCTCTCTGTCCAGGGAGGTGACAGAGTGACATTGGAGAAGAACCACCATAAACACATCGATATTCACACACAATCAAAGGAAAAATGCTCAGATTTTACACATTTCAAAACCTTGAAATTTTTTGCCCATGCAAGAAAAGACAAAATTTCAATAAATTTCAGAAAGACGTAATAAAATATTACTGAATTAATTAAAATATTTCCTTGTCCACGGCTGACCACAGAAACCAGCTCGGATTTGCCTGCAGCGGTGACGTGAGTTGATTGTTTTTGTCCATAAACCACCTCGGAAAAGTGACATTTATATTTATCTTTGCAGCATCATCACGAGAGTAAGGAAATTATGATAATCCAAGGCATTTTTCATTCCTTGACATTTAATAGGGAACAGCATTAAGGTGGATCATCAGCATTTGCATACGGTAATTGTTTTTGCATAGGTTTGGCAGGGCTGACTTAACGAGGACCTGTCAGTTCGATTCGATTTTAATTACTTCATTTCACTGCTGTTCTCCAGTGCCTAAGCAAGAGAACTTAAAAAAACCTTCAGATTTGTGCCTTAAACTAAAATATAACCTGCAACAGGCTGAGGAGGGAATTGGAAGAAGGAAGGAAGGGTGGGAAAGTGTTTCCAGATTTGGGTTTATCCCTCGTTGTCCCGCTCTGCTTTATTTGGAAGAAATTAAATTAATTTCCCCAAGCCTGACAGCACTTTTCCTCTCTCCTTAGCAGCTCAGATATGGGATTAATTGAGATTAATGAAAGTAGGGTGGTTCATGTTCATTCAGATAAATGCGAACATGGGCTGCGAAGGAGGAAGGAGTCTTTATGGACTGAATCTGTCAAAATTTTAGGCATAAAACTCATACCAGGCTTCAAAAACTACCAACTTTCCCCTGAAAATGGAATATTAGTGACCTGAAGTTGAAATAGATGGTGTCTGTAGGTTCCTCGCAACTGAGCTGTTCATTAAATCACAGAGTGATAAAAATATTTCGGTTGGGAAAAACCTCTGAGATCATTGAATCCAACCATAAACCCAACAGGGCCACCTGCACTGAACCACATCCCATCAGGGTGCAGGTTTCAGGTCTCTGATCAGATTTATCCCACCCCAAATTGATAACTGGAAGGAGGGTGGAGGAGAGGGAGATGAAGGAGGTGATTTGGAGCATCCATCTCCTTTTTGGGTGCAGAACGACCTCTTGGAAGGGCCCATTTCTATCCCTGATTGTGGAAAAACTCAGCGAGGAATTTCTGTCAAACTCCAGCTCTCAGAGCAGGCACCGCCTGAGGTGATCCCCAGCTGCTGAGCAGAGGATTTGTGCCTCAGCATCGGAATTTTCTTCCCACTTCCCTACAAGGCTTCCCTTGAGGGACGGCTCTGAACAGCAGTGCTGGTGGTGGGGAACACTTGAAGCGAATTTAGCTGGAAAATGAAGGAAAAACATTTATTGTGCTTGGGTTTGAGAGATTAATGTGAGAGATTGAGTGATGTGAATTGTTTATCTTAAAAAATTTTAAAGGTAAAGAAAGAAAAAATGAAATAAAGAGGTAATTATCAGATGTTAGAGAGGGGTTATCAGAAAGACACTGGGTTTAGAGCTGGTGCTGTTTAAAGCCCCCAGGAATGGGAGTGTTTGCACTCAAAAAGATGGGAAGAAAATCAGATCATCCTCATTGTTATCCTGATTGTTCTGACTCTGTTCCACGAGGAAAAGCCCAGCATCCCCATGTCCATCCTGCCTTTCCTGCAAAGCCCTCAGAGCTGCACCAGAGAGGAAAGCAGAGCTGCTCTTTCAGCCCCCTCATTTCAGAGTCCAGCCCATAAACACGAACCCAAATCACAGATCCCACCCTGGGACCAAACCCACTGCAGGTGCCAATCTCAGGACGAGCCTCGGGATTCTGGGAGCTGAAGGTTTTCTCCAAGAAGTGCCGATTTTATTTCCAAACACTGATTTAAAGCAGAAAACCGGTGCTGTCCTTGCGGGAAGACGGAATTTTGCCTGGTGACAAGGCACCAGTTGCTCTGCAAGAACAGAAAAAAAATTGAATCCACTTGATTTTCAAGGCTCTGTCCTTTGTGTGGCGGAGTTTCGCCGCTCTGCTTTTATCATTTCACCTTTTTTTGTGCAGCTCTGTGCAGTTCTGCCTGAATATTCCCAGCTTTAGAGGAGCTCTGGAAGGTGCAGTCCTTAACTGCCTGCCTGGGCCTGTCCTCCTTCCCCCAGACCACTCCACAAGACGAAGCCAAATTAATTTGGCAGCTGCAGGAAAAACCGAAGATTGTCAAGAGTTCAGAGGGCAGATTTTTGTAAATGGGAGGCAATTTTTACAATGTTGATTTCCCAGAAAGGCCTGGATATCAATTTTTGTTGTCTGATGACTTCCCAAATGAATTTGCTGCTGGAGACCTGCTCTTCCAGAAGGGCCCAAAACCCAAAGTCTTAATTTCAGTTTCAATTTCTTAATTTTCAGAGGGCTGCATTTAAATTTGAGGGGTCCTGCTGCTCTCTATAAAACCCTTCTGCTTTGCAATAGAATCACTATTCAATAATTCATGCCTGAATTATGTTCTCTATTTTTTTTTTTGCCAAAACCGTAAGACCATCACCCAGAAGATGAAGTTTAAACTATTTCATGTCCCAGCAAGAACGCTTAATTCGACTTTTTCCAGCCCATATCTGCAAAGTTAAATCACTTCCCTCTACTTGGTGTCTCTGATCATGTAAAAATCAGTTAAAAACGAGGCTGCCAGCAGGAATTTTATTTTTTTAGTGGGCACAACAGAATTATTGAAAGCAGAAATAACTCCAGGTGCTGCCTCCTGCCCCTTTTTGAGAGGAGCCCAGCAGGTGTGTGATGCCCTCCATCTGTGACACTTCAAATAAAAAGTGTTAAAATTTGGAGGGTTTGAAGAAGCTTCATTTCACTCCGAGCCAAATTGAATCGAAATGAGAATGAGGGTCTTGAGTTTACTCCTCTCCTGAAGGATTTTGATTTATTTATTCATTCATTCTTTTCACTTCACCGGTAAGGAAGCTGAAGGATGGCATCTAGGGAAGACTGGCTGCAGGGCAGAGGAAAATGCTGAGAGAATGAGAAAATGTGAGTGGGAACGTGGGGGGTTGGAAAGGGACAGAAAACAAGGAGATAAAAATTAAAAAAAAGAAATGAGGCAAAATTAAAGGTGAGAGGCAGAAAATTCTCCATTTCCCCCTCTGTTTATCATATCTGCCTTTTAATTTTGAATTTGCACAGGAAAACTTTTACAGTTCCCTAGAGAACAAATACTCAGGGTTGTGTAGGGAAAGCCCCGAAACGGGAAAATCCTGCAGACAGTGGGCCAGGGTGCCTTTATTGGATCTAAAATTCAAATTCAAATCCTGTGTAATTGCTAGAACTAAGCACTGAAGTCAAGTTCTTCGAAATCAAGAAGTTGAATTAAAACTGAGGAGGTTTTAGAACAGGAATATTTGAATTTTTTTCCCTCACCTGCCAGTGTTCAGGACTCAGAGTGTGGCCCCGCTGCCCTTTTGGCTGTGACCAAGAGGCCACGGGGACTTTAAACAAAAACAAATGAGGCCACAAGGTGAGGTTTTCATGGGTTTTTGTGATTTAAAAGTCTTCAAATCCTTCAAAATTGGCATTAATCCCTAAGAGCTGAAAGACCTTAAAATCTTCAAACTTTTTGCCTTTGGCTGAGGGATGAAATTTTATTTCCAGCTCGTTCAGAAGACGAATCACAGCATCGACAGCTGGTGTTGCCAGGACTAGAAATGGAATTGTTCAGGAATATTTTCCTAGAAAATGTCTCTCCCCTAAGCCTTGAGTTTGGGACAGAGTGGAGGGGATTTTTTGGCTGTGAGGGGCTGCAGGGGACATCGGTTTCCCACTGCACTGATTTCCAGGGAAATTTGGTCCCCCCTCGGGAAATCAGGTCAAGATTCCCCTCACAGCACCATCAACCTGTGAGCTTAGCAATTGTGATATAAAACCCTCCACATATTAATTACTGCTATTATTATTAGCAATCTAAATGGGTTTTTTCTCATTTTCACTATTGGGTTTCGTATCAGGGATTTTGGCAGAAGCTGACGATGCTAAGGCAGGATAAAACAAAGCCTGAAATGATTTCCTTGAAAAGAGGAGATAAGGGAGAATGGCCTCAAATTGAGAATAAACTTAAATTAAATATTGGGAATCAATTTTTTACTGTGAGGTTGTGAGGCACTGGCAAATGTTGCCCATGGAAATTTCGGATGCCCCATCCCTGAGGTGTTTAAGGCCTGATGAGGTGGAGCTCAGAGAACCTGGATTTGGGGGAAGTGTCCCCAGCAGGGTTGAACTGGATCATTTTAAGGTCCCTTCCAACCCAAACCTCTCTGGGATTCCATAAATTCAAATTTGTCAGGAGGGACTGAGCAGACAGCAAGGACAATGCCCAGCAAATGTTATTCTTTCACAAAACAAAATATTATCTTTGCATAATTAAATGCTGAATGGTTTCCTCGGTGCAAAATTCTTCCACGATGAGCAGAGAGGAAAATTCACTTCTCTGCTGAAGGCCTGAATCCAGTTATTGTAATGTATATATGATTTTTCCCTATTAAATCATGGAAAACCTCAATAGGGACAGATTGCCTGGTGGGATTATGAGGAATAATTCCTCTTACTTTAGTGGTAACAGGGAGATAAGCATGGGGTTGTCCCAGGAATTAACTGTTCCAGCAGACTTTAAAAAAAAAAAGGGAAAGAAGAATAAGAAAGAAGAATAAACTTTATTAATTTCTTCATTAAAATGTGCTTGCACTGAGGCCTGCAGGGGTGCTCAGGAGGAAATAAAACACCCTGAAAACGAGCAGGGTCTTGCATTTCTGTGAGGACACTCAGGATATTCCCTTCCAGCACACATAAATAATGCATTCCCCGAGCTTGATTGCTTTTGGGGAGGATTTCTCCTTCTCTCGGGTTTGTAGCTCTTAAAATCACATTTACAATTGTGCTGGTTCCTTTCTCCCAGCAGCTGGAATTTGTATTTACAACGATTTTCCTGTTTCCTCCTGCTCCTCCAGCCCAATGAACTCTCCCTGCCATGATCACAGGCTCAATAATTCCCACCCAGCTCTGGTTCCACGCAGGAAGTGCTAACTCACTCCTAAAACACTTTCCCACTCCTAAAAAAACCTGAATTTGGAGAATTCTTGCAGTCCAGAGCGGCATTTCACAGAGGCTCAGCAGCACACCTGGGGAGGTACCCAAATCTATAGGAAATGAGCTTGTGAAAAGAGGAAACCAACCAAAAAAAAAGAGATAAATTGAAAAACCATCATGAATGTTGCAAGGGGAAAGGGATGGTGATGCCATGATGAAGCAGAGGAACCCTGAGATATTGAAAGGAATAAAATATTGATGGGGATTCTTTATCCTGGAGCAAAGGAGGCTCAGGGGGCCCTTCTGGCTCTGCACAACTCCCTGATGGAGGGGACAGCAGGGGTCAGGCTCTGCCCCAGGGAACAGGGACAGGAGGAGAGGGAACGGCCTCAAGTTGCTCGATTGGAAATTTGGGAAAAAATCTTCACTGCAAGGGTGGTCAGGTGTTGGAAGGGGCTGCCCAGGGCAGTGGTGGAGTCTTCATCTATGGAAGCGTAAAAAAATTGTGGATGTGGCCATTGAGGATGTGATTTATGGTGATGAGATCAAGTTAAAGGTTGGACTTGATGATCTTGAAGGTTTTTTCCAACAAATTCTGTGATTACTCCATGACAGCTCCATCTTCCCCTCAGCAACCTCTGTAAAACCAAACGCCTCTCGTGCAGCTTCACCCATTTTGAGGAGGAATTTACCTCCCTGGCAAGACACAGAATTCTCCTCATCGTGGCCTCTCTTCCTCCCTGCTCCACATTTCCCTCTTCCACAACCCCCCGAGTGATCCCACCCATGAATCTCTCCCAGAAGAAACCCAAACCCAAACCCCAGACCTATTCCCTCCCTCTTTTCAGGCAAAGCAAAAGATAAACTTGGCTTCCACTGCCTAATTTTAGCCCTGATTATAAAATCTAATGAGGTTTATAGAGCAGGAATATTTTATTTACTCACGCTGGCGTGCAGTAAATTCGCCTCCCCCGTTTTTGTTTTCCTTGCACAAACACCATCAATCAGCAGGACACGGAAAATCACCCCTGGGTTTTATTGGTCACAGGTTAGGTGTTCTCTCAATTAGCTATAATTAAGAAATGACAAGTCTTTCTTTGAGTGTTCTTACTGAAAAGAACTTTTTTTTTTTTTCACTACAGCCCATATATAAATTAATGCTTTTCTGGATTATAATTAATTGCTGGAGGTCAGTAATTAATCTCTTTGTTCTACAAGATGGGCTGTGCTTAACTGCACGGAGACAGAGTGGAAAAGGGGATTTTCCCTGGTGCTGTTTGCAGGAGGAATTCTCAATATCTGAGTACGAATTTTCAGTGTCTGAGTGGTACCAAGCTCCTAATGAGACCCAACTGCCTCATTTAAATAGGAAATTTTTGCACAAACTTCCACCAGCCATGGAAAGATGTTTGGGGTTTTTTTGAATGGGAATTTTGGGAGCCGGTCAGAATTCTCAGCTTTTTTTGTTGTATCCTTGTTTCCTTCTGTCTCTTCAGGTGGTGCCAGCCCACGTGATCAGAATATTTTCCTCCACTTCGGGATAATTCCTGATTGCTGATGTGGGGCATTAACACACCCAACCAGTGTGAAATGGGAATTCACCCACTCAGAAAAAACCAAAAATTATTCTGTGATGTGAATCTGATTCTGGCAATAATACCTGCCTGAATCACCTGCATCTGTACCATGGAAATAAATATTAAGAGCTTCCAGATTTCCAAGAACAAAACCTTTCAGCATTTTACACAAGTAAGGGCAGAAATCAAAGGACTCTGATTTGACTCTAAAATAGATGGCTGTAAATTGCTTTTCTAAATCCTTGATTTTTTTCCCAAGCTGATACAATCTTTCACACTTTTCCTATGAAATAATTCAGATATTTACAGCATTGTCCACAAGAAAAACTAAAAGCTTTTGCCTACAGCAGCTGTTGCCTATTTATAGGGTTTGGATGTCCAATAAAGTGGTTTTTTTAACTCCAAATATCACCCCCAGGTGCTGCCAGCCCCTTGCCTTGGTGGTGGAAATTTTAACGCCTGTTTTAGGGATTTAGAAGTTTCTGGTTTGTGAGGTGTGCCCCAGAATGCCAAAACCCCAAAAAGCACAATGCTGCAGCACTCCTGCAAATTTTAATCGAGGTGTGGGTTAAGCAATCAATGCCTTTTGTTGAGGAACAGGAAACCAATGGAAAAATGCACTGTAAGGTTGCCAAAAAAAGGGATTAAATGGATGTTGACAATGCAAACAGAGCAGAACCCAGCGTGAGCAGCAGCTCACGGCCACACCTCTGCCTGGGAGGGTTTGTTCATTACAGGACGGGACTGAATTAGACCTTTTGACCCCATCCAGGGTTTTTTTTAGGGTGAAAAAAATCTGTCTTAATCCCTAAGATCTCTAGGTGTCCATGGAGAGTAATGAAGAGTGTGAAATTTGCAGCCCATCCACCAGGAATCCCCTGGGGTTCCACCTCAGAGCTGGATAAACACACCCGCTCAGATATCCCGGGGAAGGAAATCAAGTCATGAATGGCAAACGTGATTCACGTTTACTCCGTGAGTAACCTGCTTGTAAAACACACACCTGAGTGATGCCTGATGGTTTTTGGCTTTTCTTTTATCCCCTTTTTATACATTTTTATCCCCTTTCCCTTTCCCTGTCCCCTTCACAAACACTCCCTGTCCCTCAGCCCTACATGTGGAGAACCCTTGGGGGCCGAGATTGAGCTCAGCTTGGGGCTTCTCTGAGAGGAGCAGACGAAACATCCCGAGTGTCTCCAAAGCAGAGGCTCCAGCCTTGCCCGGAGCCTCCTCTCTGCAACAGGTTTGTTCAGCTGGGCTGGAGTCTCCCTTGGGGGGTCATTAGAATGGGGGACAGTTCCCTCATTTGTTCAGTTTCTCACTGGGGATTTGAGGTCGATCTGCTCATTGCTGAGCTCCATCCAATTGGATCCGCGTTGGACCCGGGGGTGCTGCTCGGCTGTTCCCACCTGGGCCGAGTTGTGTCCCTGGGATCCCATGAACCCAAGGGAATGCCCTTTGCCCTGCGCTGCTGGGGCTGCCTCGGGTTTGTACCGGCCCTCGAGGCATCATGAGTGACCAGCCAGTGCCACAGGGAGCTGTGGGTCCCTCTCTCCTGCTCTGCCCCTCCTCAGCTTCTATTAGAGAAAAAAAATCATCCTGTTTCCTCTCTTTTTAGGGTTTCCTCCCTTTTTTCCCCATTTTTATCTCCCACTTGTGCTGTGAATAACCAAACCCCAAAAAAATCATTCTGCCCCTGCTTTACTCTCATTTTCCTCTCACAAAATCTCTTTATTACTTTAAGCACAAAGAGTTAAATAAGATTATGAAGACTATTAAAAACAGAGTTATTCTGCCATAAAGGGAATAGGGAGAAAAACATAAAAAAATCTTGGAAGAAATATTCCTGCAGCAAATATTTCTGCTGTCTGCAACCTGTCACTGCCGTAATTCGTTGTGCGCTCTGGGTAACGCACGTGGCTGTGCTAGAAATGAGCGTTTAATTAGTGCTGAATGCAAATATCAACCCCTTCCTGTGTTAATAACAAGCGTTGGGGGTTGGAAATGTTTGTCAGGTAAATATCACGGAGTTCTGAGCCTCCATCCGACCTCGGGCATGGAAAATGAGAGATCAATCGATGGCACCACACGGAGCTGGCAGAAGATGCCAGAGGTCAAGGAAAGGCCATGAGGGGTTCAGAGGGAAATGAGCCCCAGGCAGGGCCGGGACAGAGCTCAGCAGATCTTTTGAGGCAGTTAAAAGTCCCAAAAAAAGGGTTTCACACAACCACAGAGTGAATTTTATTGGGAATATTCTGGTTGTTGCTGCTGGGAAACAGCCTTGGATCAGAGGAATCTGGGGATTTGTCCTCCCAGAGGGTTCCAGGGGAATTCTTCTGGAATGATCAGCTTGGAAGAGTGGGCAGACCAGGAGGAATGGGATCCCAGGGACACCCCGAGGAAGGCAGAGCTCGGTTCTGTCCCCAGCAGGAACCAGGAGAGCAGCTCTGGAGTTGAATGAATTTTTATTTGTTGTCAGATGGAATTTTAGGAGGCACTAAAAATAAATTGCTGGAGCTGAGTCTCCCTGTGGCAGGGGAGAGACGTAGCCTGAATTCAGTAACCAGAACGCTGCTACACCACTGCTGGTAACGGATTTACACAATTATTTTTATAGATACACACTGAATTTTATACAAAGAGCTCGAATAAGCTTATTCAGCGGCTTGAGCCTGAATTTACACACCATTTTCACTGTGACTCCATAAAATAGCATGAACCTGGAAGAATTAATGCACTTCTGCCTTCAGACCTTGGAGGGTTGGAGAAATGTTCAGTAAATACGGCAGAGGCGAAAGAAAGTTAAACCCCAACGTTGGTTTGCTGCCCATTTTAAAAACTACCACCAAGCTGAATAAAAAAAATACAAATTAAGTCAAAAATATGCTGGAATTTTAGTTCATCAGACAGAAAGGGAAGCTAAAGTTGCACAGACAAGTTCTTCTAATGTTTCCAGACTCCTGAATAATTTTAATTGTTGCTTCAACATTGCTTTAATTATTTTTCCTCGGATGCAACCTGCACAATGGTATGTGCAGCGCTATATTCTCCAAAAGCATCTGTGTTACCAGATGAAAAACAGATTCAGTTGCCACGCTGAGGATGAGGAAAACTGTTTGCTGATTTCAAGTTAGAACACAAAGTTTGGCCGTATGCAACGAACCAGAAATTGTGAAAAGCAGCTCTATTTCAGCGTTCACGTGTGCAGCCTTAACTCCATCTTCGCAGAAAAATAATAGCTAAAATTAACTCTAGAAATGTGGGGGGAAAGAAAGTACTTACATCTCTAGTTAATTAAAAATCAAAATTAATCATTAGATAATTTTTATTCTTCAAAAACAAAAATGCTGGGAAAAAACCCCAAATATCTTTTCACTGGCGTTTATCTTCATTTAATAATGAATTGGGGGAAAAAACCCCAAATATCTTTTTGCTGGCGTTTATCTTCATTTAATAATGAATTGATGAGTTCAGGCTTTTTCATCTCCCTTTGAAGGCAGTAGAATAATAATTTTTGATTTAAGTTGGATTAAAAATTATCCCGATGTGTTTGGGATATCTGTAACCAGGTAGGCTTTGTGTCATTTTGTTAAAAATCTTCTTTTTGTCCGCGCATGTGACACTGTACGTATTTAATAAAAAATATATGAGACGCAGTGAAAGTACAGCAGAATGAGGAGGAAAACTTTGTGTATGGGGATTTGGAGTCCAGTCTGCCACAGTGAATCTGGGCAGGAAAGCTCAGAAATTTCTGAGCTTCTCTGCTCTGGTGCACAGAGAGGAAAACACATTTATTGCAGGAAATGTTTATTGTCTATTGATTATTGATTATTGATTATTGTTTATTCCACAGGCGCTGCTGGAAGAGTCAGAGCCAGAGCCTGATGGGGATGGGTGGCAGTGGATGCCGCTGTGACACGCAGGGGATCCGTCCTTCCCTGGCACTTTTTGGGATTCCATCCCAGTCTGCAGCCAGTTCAGCTGATGCCTGATGGTTTTTG
>VYZT01024963.1:5707-18098 GCA_013400735.1 Pomatostomus ruficeps
CCCTCCCACCGCGCTGCCCGTGCGGAGCGGAGCGGAGAGGCGCCCCCGCACGGCGGGCACCGCGCCGCCCGGCCGGCAGCGGCCCGGGAACACCGCGGGAACACCGCGGGAAGGGCAGGAGGAGAGGCAGAGGGAAGGAGAAAAAGAAGGGGAAAAGGAAGAAAAAAAAAGAAAAAGAGAAAAAGGAAAAGAAAGCCAAGAAAATAGGAAAAAAAAAAAGAAAGGGAAAGAAAGTCAAAAAAGAAAAGAAAATTAAAAAAGAGAAGAATAGGAAAGAGAAAAATGAAATAAAGGAAAAGAAAAGAAAAAAGAAAAGGAAAAGAAAAAAGAAAAGAAAAAAGAGAAAAGAAAAGAATGAGAAAAAGAGTCGCCCCTCTAGCTGGGATAGGAGTGTAAGTACAGTGTGAATGGTATTCCCACCATCAAACAGGTTTTACTGCAGGCAAGTGCATTCCTCACAACCCCCCTTAATATTTCTATTGTTTTTTATCCCCCTCCTCTTTAAGAAGCAAAGCTTGCAAGCTGAGTCAGTTGCTCTAGCTGATGGCAAAGCATGTGTTGGTGTGCAGATAGCAGTACTGGATGTGTCCTGTTGCTCCTTGTCCCACTATGCTCCTTGTCCCACGGCACTGAAAAACATTTTAGGCACAAAAGTATGAATAGCTGCATCTGTGGAGTTGCAGCTGACACATGTCAAAGGGGTTAAGAAAGTGAGGCCAGCCACTCTGGATGTCAGGTCCTCTATAATAACTAAAATCGCAATGTGTGGTGTGGGGAACTTGGGAAAACAAAATGTTTTTCCAGAAAACTGGATGCTTTCTGTGAAATAATTTCATCAGTACTTTAAAATCTAAAATTTATTATCAGAGACCTTTTCAAGGGTTTATTACAGTCAAGCAAAAAAATCTGCAGATGTATCTGACATCTTAAAGGTACATTGACTTTAGACCCTTATATTTTATCACTATAATCATCAGGAAATCCTTTGTATGAGACATACCAAAAGACATTTCTTTCTCTCATATTTGTCTCAAAAATGTTTAGTTCATATGACAAAAACTGTATTAATATTCTCAGAAAAGAAAGCCTAAACCAGCCACTCTCACCAAATAAGAATCTTCCTTTTTACTGCCACCACCCCTAAATATTTCCTGAAGGTCTATTTTAATGTATTGATATTTACAGATTAGCTTCTATATAATCTCAAGTTAATATTGATTCATGCCATTCTGTAAATTAGTAGGGATCACACTGAAATTCTTCCTCTGTGAGCTATGAACACCTTGTTAAGTAAAAGTTTAAGTTTACATGACTATTTTTACAACATTGAACTATAAAACTCCTTATAGTCTAAGGTCATGATTCAACTGTATTTAGACTTTCTGTTTAAAGAGTCTTTAAAAAAAATCTGAAGTATTATTTTTTCTTTAAATATTTCACATGACATGAATTATCAACCTTTTAAA
Source organism: Pomatostomus ruficeps (assembly GCA_013400735.1). Lineage (NCBI taxonomy): Eukaryota > Metazoa > Chordata > Aves > Passeriformes > Timaliidae > Pomatostomus > Pomatostomus ruficeps. The sequence goes on from VYZT01024963.1 coordinate 7,174, forward strand.
AATGAAAATGTAAGAAGAAATAATACAAAGTTTTATACTAGTTTGAAAAAATATTTTTTGGTGGAAAAAAAAATCCCAAGTCCTACTCTAAATAATCCAAAAGTAATGAAAATAAGTTCTTTCTCTTATTCCAGATAAGCAACATTCAGTAAGTGAACTACATAATGTTCCCTATGCATTCATGAATTTATGCTTTTCCATCTGGTGGCCTGATTCTTACCTCCCACTGGCCTTGCATTAGTATAGCAGCTAGCAAGTCAATGGGTATACTTTTGAGTTACAAAGACTAAAAGATATACCTGTATTACAGTCACCTTGTTAAGTCTTCAGGGTTGCCAGATTTGCTAAACTAATAAGTATCTCAGGGAAACAGGTTTCTCTTTATGTAAACAAAACCAGTAAACAGTATATGAATTCCATTTTCATCTTGTGGGACAGATCCTCTGTCTTCATTTCAGAATCATAAAGTGTCTTAAGTTGTAAGGGGTCCATAAGGATCATCTAATCCAATGTCCTGCTCCTTGCAGGACTACCTAAACCTAAGCCATATGATTAAGAGCATCATGCAGACACTCCTTGGACTCTGACAGGCTTGGTGCTGTGACCACTTCCTTGGGAAGCCTGTTCCAGCAGCAATCCACTCTCTTGATAAAGAACACTTTCCTAATGTCCAGTGTGAATTCCCCCTGGTGAATCTTCATCCCATTTCCTCGTGTCCTGTTGTTGGTCACCAGAGAGGGGAGAAACTCCTCCACAGCCCCCTGTGAGGAAGCTGAAGTCTCTGGTAAGGACAACCCTCAACCTTTCTTTTCCAAGGTGAACTAAGTGACCTCAACTGCCCCTGAATGCCTTATCCTCGAGGCCTTTCACCACCTTGGGGCACCCTCCTCTGGACACACTCTAATAGTTCAATATCATTGTACTGAGGCACCTACAGTGGCACAGAGGATTTGAGATGGGCACTGTAGAGCAGAACAGTCGCCTTCCTTGACCAGTTGATGGTGCTGTGCTTGATGCACCCCAGGACACATCTGGCTCTTTTGGCTGCCAGGGCATGTTGTTGAGTCATACTCAACTTGCTATCTACCAAAACCATCAGATGTCTTTCTTTGGTGCTTCTCTTCAGTCTCTCACTCAATACCCATTAAATAGAACCAGGATTACTCTGTCCCAGGTTGAGAATCTGGTACTTGATCTTGTTAAATTTCATGCCGTTGGTGATTGCCATCTCTTTAGTTTATCTGCATCTCACTGTAAGATCTCTCTACCCTTGAGGGAGTCAACAGTTCCTCCTATTTTCTTATAACTGGCAAACTTTCTTAATATGCATTTAATTCCTACATCCAGATAATTTATAAAAACACCAAAAAGCACTGGCCTAAAATTGAGCCCTGGGGAACCCCACTGGTGGTTGGCTGCCAGCCCGATATGACCCCATTTACTGTAATTCTTTGAGTCAGCCAATTGCTCACCCAACATGTAATGAACTTGAGTAGTTGTGTGCTGGATTATTTCATCCAGAAGGATGCTGCGAGAGACAGTATCAAAAGCTTTGTTACAATCGAAGAACCCACATCTACTGCCTTTCCTTGGACAACCAGATGGATGACCTTGTCATAAAAGGAAATTAATTTAGTGAAGCAGGACTTTCCCCTCATGAATCAGTTCTGGTTATGACTAATGACTGTATTGTGTCTCAGGTGTTTTTCACTAACTCCTTGAATAAATTTATCCATAATTTTACCAGTCCCTGAAGTGAGACTTACAAGCCTGTAATTACCAGAGTCTTCCTTCCTACACTTCTTGAAAATTGGGAGAACATTTGCTGTGTTTCCAGTTGACTGGGACCTCTCCAGACTCCAAACAGTGTTGAAAAAACAATGGAGAGAAATTCTGCAATGACATTAGCCAGGCTTTTCAGTACACTGGGATAGGTCCCATTGGGCCACGTAAATTTATATGCATCCAGCTGGAGCAGCAAGTCTCAAGCTCAGAGTTATCTGGGAGTTTATCCTTTCCCTAATCACAGCCTTCCAAAAGACAGCTTAGGACTCACTGATGTTAAAGACAGAGGCAAAAAGGCAATAAATGCATCTGTTCTGTCTGCATCCTGGTTTTGAGGTGACTGACCTAATCAAGCAATGGGCCAATATTTTCTGCGGTTCTTTTTTTGTGGTTAACATATTTTTTTTAAAAAAGGCCTTTTGTTGTCCTTCAAAGTGCTACTCAGTTTAGACTTAAACTAAGCTTTGGCCACACAAATTTACTCCCTATAGTGGTGAATAGTATCTCTGTAATCCTCCTGCATTACTCTATTTTTCAGCCCTGTGCTGTCCACTTTTTGTGTGAGATTCAGAGCTTCTTGAATATCTTACTTTTAATCTCTGAATAAGGTCATTTATATCAGTGTTTTCTAGCTTCTTTCTTTCTTTTTCTTTCTTTCTTTCTTTCTTTCTTTCTTTCTTTCTTTCTTTCTTTCTTTCTTTCTTTCTTTCTTTCTTTCTTTCTTTCTTTCTTTCTTTCTTTCTTTCTTTCTTTCTTTCTTTCTTTCTTTCTTTCTTTCTTTCTTTCTTTCTTTCTTTCTTTTTCTCCAGATAGACATATTCACTGACTTTAATGCCTTGTTAAATATTCATATCCACTATTTAATTCTCTCTGTGGACAAAAATCTTGATATTTCAGTCCAACGAGGTGTGAATGCTTGTGTATATATGAGACCAAACTGTTTAGTCTCTTGTTGGATAGGGCTCCCTATTGTCACACAATCTCATCTGCATTTCCCACAGGTTGTAAGAGCAAAGGAATAAAAGTTTCTTCATGTTACTCTACCGAGCACAGCCTTATACTTGCCTTAGGTCAAACCATGATTTTACATAAGAAATTGGAGAGTGGATGTTATGTTAAACATTTTGAAAGTAAACCGTTTTTTTGGTTGGTTGGTTGGTTGGTTGGGGGTTTTTTTGGTGCTTGCTTTGGTTTTGGGTTTGTTTTTTTTTTTTTGGTTGGTTTGGGTGGGGATTTTTTGGTAGGTTTTTGGGGGTTTTTTTGTTTGTTTGTTTGTTTTTTGGTGGTGCTGGTGGTGGTGTTTGGGGTTTTTTTCTGCCTTAAACATATGAGATCTGGAACACAGTGCTGTCTTTGTCCAGGAAAGTGAAAATACTGTTAAAAACCCCTATTTTTTTAGTGCCATCATGCAACACACCTGTATTTTCAAAGATCACATTGTCAACTTGATTATTTAAAAACTGCAGACTTGTAGTTTAATCAGGCAACAACTTTCAAGGCTGTAAGCTGAGATCTTTATTTTAATGGTAGTTTTTCACAGATTTAGCTCTTGAATGATTGCTGAAGCTAATCACTTGGTAAATCAGAGGATGAAAGTCGTGACGCAGGACAACATTGGACATTCTGAGAAGGAAGAGGCTTAAAGGCTTGTTTACAGTTTATTCCTTTTTTTTTTGCTTTCCATAAAAGATGATGCTTATTGAGGAGTGTTAGACTTCAAAATGGAAAGAAACAATAAAACAAATGCAAATTTATTTACAGCAATGTTAAATTTAAAGGATGAGGCAGAGCAGCTCAGATTATTTATATAATTGATTTTAATAATAAAGTATCTTTTATAATATATTTCTTTTCAACTTATAGTAAATAGAGTCCTTAAGATGTCTTAGAGGACCAAAAAAGTTGTAATAGAATTCTGAAATGTTGGAATTTTCCTGAAGCCAGATGCAAAGGCCTATAGTCAGGCCTTCTCTCAGCTAGAATCCATCCAAGATGAATTTGATTCAATGACAGAAATATTAGCCCAATCCAGAGACGACTCAAGGTTTTCAGTTGACTGATTGGGTAATCAGACAGACCTCAACTTTTGACCAACATAAGATGCTCCACCATACTGAGCTGAATGCTCAGATACCCTACTTTCTAGCTCCTCTTTGTAGAAATAATGCTGGAAGAATATGTTGAAAGGCAGACAGCAGGTGCCTTAGGCCTATAGAAGTTTTCTATTTCCTTAATCTGTCAGGCAGATTCCAGCAGTACAGCAAAAAGTTTGGTTGATATTTAACCTGGAGTTATGTCATATCACACTGTGAATAATTAAGCATTTTTAAAAAAAATATTTCCTGGAGGACAGCCAGTTTTGTGGGAGTTATATCTTGTACTGTGATAATGTACTTCTCATAATTACCTACCTATGGAGTTTGGGCTACAGAAGTGGGGCCTTCAACTTGTCTTCAAAGGCTGCAGGAACATTAATAGAATTCCAGGTACATGACAACATAGGGTGTGGTAGGCATAAGTCCTGCCTTTCCTGCTTTCAGCCAGTTACCTCACAGTGACAATATTCTTTTTCAGACGCTTCTAGGAAGCAATCATTATTTGTTTATTCAAACCAACACCCAGAGGAGGGTGAGGTGTTCTGAGAGGGATGTTCGTCAGTCATGCTTTGGTGTCACATTGCGTGACTCCTGCCTGGGAAGAGTAAAGCTGAGCTTCTTAAGTAGTTCCCTTAGCAGGAATGAAGATACTCTACAACTAAAGAAACGCTGTAAATGAGTACGGTCAGGTAGACTAACAGGAGGTATTAGTAATCATCAGCAAGCATTCCTCAAATCCACTAACAACATGAAGCCTGATGCATGTTTATAGAATTGGAGAAGTTTGGGTCATAACAACCAAATTCAGAACTTTCATCTGGGGTAATGTGTAGGGAATTCACCCCAAAGCAGACTTTCCCCAAATTTAAGACTGTAGGCAGCTGTAAGAAAAAGACCTGTGAAAGTCTGAAATAGCTATCAAAGGTACCTTGCACTGGCCATTACCTTCTCAGCAGCCATAGGAAGAATACCACTGCTATGCATTGTCCTGTATCTAAAATCTGGTGAACAGTGGAACATGAACACAGTTGTGAGAAAGCAGCAGGGCTTTTTACTTCCATCAGTTTAGACAAACTATCTCAGTGACACCTAAAAGCTATTAACTCCATTCTGGAACTCCTTGCCATGGTCTGAGAGAAGAGAGCAGAAAAAGGAATGCAGGAACAACATTCAGAAACACAGATAATTATTTTCTTGGCTTTTTTTAAAGGGAGGAGATGAGACTTCCGCACTTTCTGTTTCACAGGCTTGTACAAGAACCCTGATGAATCAGAACTGAAGACAAACAGAGCAGGTTCAGTTTTTCAATGTGTTCAGAGCAACTGGTGCTTATGCAGTGACTCCAGAGGCATTATTCATTGCACACAGAGAACATAGAAGCATATCTAAAGCATTATTTTTCTTTCTCTGTTGCTTTGCCCATGTACACACACGATTTCCTTAGCCATTGCTGACACTGGGAAGAGATTGTAAATACCATTTATACAATTCAGACTTTACTTTAAAAATACATGGAACAATGTACGGCACCTATGGGTCAAACTTAGTATAAGGACCTTAAAGGCTGTGGTGGGCATTCATGTCAGTGTTACAGTTACAGATTCTTATAAGGCTATAAGCAGCCCTGGAGACTGTGTGTAGAATTCTGTGCAACACCTAAGAACATGCATCCACTTCAACAACTTCCAAGCCCAGTGGTTTAATCTTTTTTTCCCAGTTGTGGGCTTCATCATATTTTCCTGCAGAAAGATCCATCACTGCACAATAGTTTGAAATCTACGGACAGTAGTTTATACAGACCAATTGGCAAAGGGAGCCTAAGAATCTCCCGAGGATTTTGAGCCACTGACTGAAAAACTGTTTCACTGAGCTGTGCTCCCAATGCACACAGAGAATAGAGTCCTTTAGCTGTTGTGAAATTAGTAATGTGTGTCAGTTTTACAGATAAAGTGAACAAGAGAATACTAGTCAATGCAACAATCTAAATTTAGAACTTTTTTTTCCCCTTAGGACAAAAAAAATTTCAACTATCCAGTGTTTTTGTACCAAAACCCTCACACCAGGCCCAAGTATTGGGATACATCACATTTACATAAAAAAACCCAAATTAAACTTCTGGAATCAGTCAGATAAGACACATAAGGAAGGAGAAGAATAACAACATCCTGTGAATCATGCTCATCCTTTGCAGTTCTGACACATTACAGGAGGAAATGTGAGAGTTGCCTAGTTGTATTTCTAAATCCTTTGACTCTCTACCCTTCTAATACCAAAGATACATCATAAGATAAAGCTTGAATATGGGGATGAATTTTGCTATGAAATGAAATGTTATTTTATTGTGATGTCACTTCCAGAGGTCACTGCTTTGCTGGCGCCATTTTCATGTTTACTACGGACAGAGTTGGACTTACACACAAACACTGGTAGTTTTATTCTGTTAAAAGTCCCAGCCTGAGTGAGAAAATAGAATTTATAGTGGAAAGATCAGGTGAAAGATATTTTATACATTAGTCAGAGAAAATTCGTGGGGACGATTTTTAGTCTGTGACATATTGATGTAGAAGTGTTATGTAAGGATAATTTCTTGTCCTGAAGAGGGCAAGAAACCTCAGGGGAAAAAGCAGGGTGCATCAGCATAACACAGCCAATACTGAATTAGTGCTCAGAAGACCTTAGTTCTCTTTCCAGGTATTCTGAGGTGCTCAGCAAAATCACTTCAGGCCTTTATGTATCATGTTCCTATCTGTAGTATGAATTCAACTTGGTGTCTCAGTTAGAAACTTTTCAAGCCTTATTTTTGCTTATCTGGATGTAGAATTATTAAGTATTTTGTTATTATCAGAGGTTATCACTACTTCAGTTTTGGGTACTTTGCTTCCAAAATATAATCTGTTTATCTCTGTCCAAAGGGCAGGATTTTCCTTGCTACTCAAAGCACAACCACCTTTGTGACCCAGAACATCAGAATCCTTCTTACATGTAGTCATGTATCCTTGTGAAAGCATCAAGAATATGCCACCCAAGTACCAAAAATATTCTTCCATGCAGCAACATTATGAGTACAACTTTCAGTCCTTCTAGCAAGATAAACTCACATCTTAAAAAGTAGCGTGTTTCTCTAAAATTTCCTTAGAAACTTGTAAAGAAAATGAACAGGTGAATTGGCTGACAATACACGAGGGTGGTCTCAGAAACCATACACTATTCTATTCTCAAAACAGAAATTATTTTGGAGAACTTATCCTGAAAACATAGGAGCACATTAAACTTACACCTTACATGTCTTTTACCAATTCCCTTTTTTTGTCACAGTGTGTCAGCAACACTACATAATCAAATGCAGCCTTTCTCAGCTGAGCCTTGGCCATGAGCAGGCCTGTGCTGTATTCTGGCTCAGCTGAGTGAATGGGTCATGATTGGGTAAAAAACGCTGTAGCCGTTTTTATTGGCTCAGGAATGCGATGAAGCTTTGTGGGTGCCAAGGACAGAGATTTCTAGAGAGTCTATGTTTTTTAATGTACTCTGTTACATGCTGTAAACTTCCTGGTCATTTGCCAAAGTCCATCTGTGCCTATTGTACCTTGAGCTTTACCTCCTACAGCCAGAGGATGCTGATCAATTGTACAGCCCTATCTTGCTTTCCCAGTAGGGTCTCCGCAAACATCAGTGCACCCCATGTGGATAGCTCTGGTGGAGGAAAGAAGTTGTTCTACAATGACTTTATAATTTTGGTTGAGCAGATTCCTTGCACCTGGCTCAACCATTAAGCATCTTTCTGACCCTGCTGTGAGTTGTTGGATTTGATGATCTCGAAGGTCTTTCCCAACCTACGCAATTTCATGATTGCACAATTTTGTACTGTGAAAAACAGTTCCTTTGATTGAACTTTTCTTTTTAAATTACTAATTATCTGAATTATCATGGTTGCAACCTCATTTCTTTTGTACTATGCGTATAAGCAGTATTTGTCTGTAAAAAGACTTGGAAAGGTAAGTCATAGGATAAACATACTTTTGTAAATTAATCTTTCAAGCTTTTCTTACCATTTCCAAGACTAACATACATGACAAAATGTTAAACCCTTGTAGCATATGATGGAAACAGTCTTAACCATATGGCTTGTAACATTGGAACTCGGTGGCTTTAAACCTTGGTTCAAGTCTGTTGTGGTTTTAGTAGAAGGGAGGGGCCATAAAGATGGCTTCTGTGAGAAGTTTCTGGAATTCTTCACCATTTCCAGCAGAGCCAATCTCTGATGGCTCTGAAGATGATGGACATGCCACTGACCACGTTTGGGCCAATTAAAAAGGTTGGTTACGCCTCTGTGATGACACATTTAAGGAAAAATCAAAACAAAATGTACACGCAGCTGCTTTTAGTTAGAGAAGGAGGAGGATNAAGAGTTCCTCTCATGGGAGGGACCCCACGGCAAAAGCAGAGGAAAAAACTATCCCTAAGCAGGGAAAGAAGATCTTGGGAATGGACTGACCTGAACCCCCCATACCCTGTTCCCCTCGCACTGTTGGTGGGAGGGAGGGGTGTGGAGTGAAAAGAAGAGTGTCTTTTAAAGGTTTCATTTATTTCTCATATCTTCCTTCTAACTCGGGTAGTAATAAATTTCACTTTGCAACTTAAGCTGAGCCTGGTTTGTCCTTGGAGCGTTTTCTCCTTGTTCTTTGTCTCAGCTTCTGGACCTTTGGGTTAATTCCCTGGGGGTTTTTTTCCCCCTCTCCTGCCCTCATCTGCCCAGCTGTGGCACGGGAGGGAATGAGTGAGCGGCTGCCGTGGGTGCCTGGCACTTAGCCAGGGTCAAACCACGACAAAGTCTTTGGAGAAAATGTTCATTTTCTGCTATAACAACTGCAATTAAAGGGCAGAAACAAGACAGCAGTAGTATTCAGTTAAGATTTAGACCTGCTACCTCTTTCCTTGTTAGCAAAATTACCTTCTCCTGCAAACAGGATGTATTCACTCCAATAGCAGAGCCAGAAATTAAGCACTCAGAATTTTGAGCAGTGTTGGAAGAAGAAATGCATCTCTTTGAAGTGCAGCTCACACTGTCTTGCTCTGTATTTTCAGTATTACATTGAATTATGTCATCACAGGCTTTAGTTTCAACCACATCTTAATTTTTCACATTCTATTTCTCTCACCCGTGTCTTTCAGTTCCTGCCCTCTTTTACGTTTTGTTGTTTCAGTCTTACTTTTCCTACTTGGTTAGTCCTGAGCTTACTAATGAATGTTTAATTTCCATTCTGTCAATGAAGTGCCAGTTGAAGTCCAGTAGTTTCAGACTCATAGAATGGTTTGGTTTGGAAAAGACCTTAAAGAACACTAGTTCACTCCTCCTATTATGGGAAGGGACACCTTCCACTGAATAGGTTTCACTGAATAGGTTGCCAAAAAAATAAAATCATTTCTTCTTCATTATCCTCTTTTTCTTACAGTCCGGTCAGCTGTTAAATTCTCCATTATAACTCCAAGCTATTAAGAACCGTCATGTAAGACCAAGAAGCAAGAAGTCATTTATGTTCCATCTTTCTCTGCTTGAACCTAGATCCTTTCTAGCTCACACTCTACCAGTTGAATTCTTCAGAATCTCCTTAACTTTTCATCTGATAACACCTTTTCCACTCCTCTTCTGTCTGCCTGTTTCCCTTCTATTCAGTCTCTTCCAGTCTCCTTAATCTACACCTGACTTACAGTGTTTTTGTTCATGTTTTATTTGGTGTGGGTTCTTTGGGGGGAGACAGGCGTGACTGGAGTGGTGCTTTTTTGTTATCTGTTGTTTTGTGTTGTTTTGCTTGGTGGGCTCAGTAAAAATGAAGAAGAGAGTAGTTTTCTGCTTTTAGTTCTGGCACCTGATTCCAAATTTGGGCTTGTCAAAAGCAAACATCAGGGTCTGTGCTAGCAGTTAGTGACAGAATTAGTGGGTACATGTACCTTCTCATTGCACTCGGTTGTGAGGGAATATATCAAAGACGCTCTGATCATTGAAGGAACATGTTGCATGAGGGAACAGAAGTCATTGAGGGCTTTAGGAATTCAGGGTGGAGAAAGACAGCTGAGCATAGATAAGGTATTCTTTTCATAAACAGTCTTATCTATAAACTTTTAGGTATAATACACTTGTTTTACTTGGAAATCCAAGGGATGCAAGAAGAGAAGCAGCACTTTATAAGAAAAATTATTGTATATATCCAAACAAACAAACAAAAAAGGATTTGTAGTTTATTAGTTCTGGTTTTTGCTAGTATCTCCCCCATTTTCATTCTATGGTAAAAAGGTGTTTTTCTGAGTTTCCACATCCTTTCTACCTCTCTCTTGAAAAAAGAGGGAAAAATCCCCAGGACCTTAACACTTCCCTTATTTCAGTAGCTGCTGTGAAAATCTACTATTTTACTACATGTCAGGCTACATAGACTTGTCCAAGGTTGCTGCAGGTGAACTGTGCTCAACAGACCAAAATTATGTCAGCGTCATGACTGATTCCCCTGTGCCACCTCAGATACCTCTTGTATCTAGCTTCCTCCTTTAGTGATGCCAATATAGTTCCAGGTTTCAGTCTTGCTAATGGAAATGAACAGACATCTGGTGATCTCTTTGTTTCACCATTTAGAGTTTCTAAGAGATTTATAAAAATAAAAACCATTTTGTGGCTTTGGGATTTGTGGTTTAACCCTGGAGAGAACTAAGATTGAAAGGCTGAAGTTATACCTCTGGGATATAGTAGGTTGCTGAGAAGTTTAAACAACTCATTTTCCTAAGAACTAGACATTTTTATCCCATGTGTCGTGGTTTTGATCTTGGCTAAGTGCTAGGCACTCACGGCAGCCACTCGCTCGTTCCCTCCCCTGCCACAGCTGGGCAGATGAGGGAAGGAGAGGGGAAAAAAAATAGGGAATTAACCCAGAGGTCCATGAGTTGAGATAAGGGACTGGGAGAAAAAATGCTCCAAGGACAAAACAGGCTCACTTAAGTTGCAAAGTGAAATTTATTACTACCTGAGTTAGAAGGAGGATATGAGAAATAAACTAAACC
>VYZT01024965.1:0-11442 GCA_013400735.1 Pomatostomus ruficeps
TTTTGTTGATTCCTTTATGGCACTCAGACTTTCACTGTAGAAACAGAACCCTCTGTAAACTGTCATTTAAAAAAGCATGCAAGCTCAGATCCCAAAATACAACTGTTAACATTTGAAGGCCCCCACGAGAACAGCAAGTTGAAGACAAGCTGCTACAGAATTCTTCAGGTACAGATGCTTTGTAAAATTCTAGCTCTTCCATTATATATGTCTGTTAGCTTCCCTTCTGCAGAAAGTTTTGAAAGATTGCTCCTCAGATCTTACAGGCATTTCCCCACTTCAACACACCCACATCCCCACTGCAAAGGAAAGTGTTCCTCATCGGATAAAGGTATGCTAAAGGAAAATAACTTTTCAGAATTATTGGCTTATTTCACTATATTGTATACATGCAACTATCATAAGGGAATGGGCTACTTTGAATACCATCTCTCCAATGCCAAGGCTCCTCAGCAATCGTTACATGGCAAAAGCATTATAGTGAAGGAGACTCCATTTTATTTACCTTGATGAGTCATCGTGACGGGTTCTTCACTGGACATATTGTTGTAAATGACCACAGCTGTGGCATTATGGGAAGCTGCTCGCAGTATTTTCTCTTTAAATGTGCAGTTTCCTCTCTGTAGTAAAGCAATCCACTGCTTGGTGTTTGGTGGGACCTGGAAACGTGTTCGAGGGTCACAGCCCAGACGATCTGCAACTGAAATGGGAAACAAATTTACACAGACACCAATTTCTCATAACAGGAAAAAAAACCCAAACAAACAAACAACAAAAAAAAAACAAAAAACCACACAACCCTAATTCCAAGTTTGCTGAAGTACTTAAATGTTATGCAGTAGGAAGCCACTATCCTCTTGTTAAAAAGTCTAAAGATAACCGTATTCCTATGAAAAAAAGATTTTAAAAAGGGAGTCTCATGCACTGAAAGCTGTGACTATATACCCGAGAATTAGGCTCACTAACACAAGCTATTTTTAACTCCAGTGCAGCTAGAGCAATGAATTCACATTCAAATCAATACCTGCCCAGAGGCTGGAAAACATTAGAATATGGTTCATCTGCTACAGGCATTTACAAAACAGCTGTTTATCAGTAATTTTGGGGAGTCCAAGTCATTTTTTTCTTTGTAATGCAGCCATAAATATGACTGCAGTGGGAAGTACAACTAAACAAAGCAGATTGTGAAAACAAGATTTCAGAGTTATCTGCCATGTGCAGGCTACTGTAAAAAAGGACAATATTCAAAGCTGATCTTGTAAAACCCGAGCAGCCAACATCAGCTTTTTACATATGCACATTTTGTCTACAAGGAAATGTATTCAAATTCATAGAGAAACAAATGGGTTTGCAAACACAATGCACTCATCAGCTAAACAGGTATAGATGGTATAAAGGAAGAGTAACAGAAATGGCAAATGCCAGATGTCTGAATTCAACAGTGTGCAAAGCTCTTTTGTCCTTTCTGATGGTGTAACACATCCTGGAACAACCCAAACCCACAGAGCTATATACAAAAGGCACAAAACCCAAGGCAGAAGATAACTTCACGCTACAGCAGCTGAAACCGATGAAAGATGGATCTGTTTGCACAACTGCACACAGCTTAGTCTGATACACTGGTCATATCATTAAAGGATTTTATAAATTTAGAGCCAACGGCAGTTTATAATGCAAATATATTTATCCTTTCAAATGCCAAGAGTATAAGAATCTTTGGCTACTAAAAATAGTTGGGATAAACAGGGATTTTTTCAAGACATAAACAAACAATATATTTGCATAATAGCTCAGAAAACATTACAGTTCTGCAATGTAAGAGCAATTCAAATGAAGTGTCCCATAATTTTTTCCCTTTTCAAGAAGTGAGTTCAGCACAACTATGAGATTTCAGCACACAAGATCTACCACCAAAAGAATATCCAGTTTAACATATTAGTTAGAAACAAACCAAAATGACTTTTTAAGCACTCTCACCTTAACATAGCTGAGGTTAAAACCTGTAACAAAGGAGATTCAAAGAGCTAAGGATGTTTTCTGAAGCAAGAAAGAACATTGCCTAAAGAAAACTAGCGCAGATGAATCTATACTGTGGCAGACGTACAGGAAGTCGTTACATCTCTTAATTTGGACAAGAAGTGCCTCTCCCTGTTCCCCTGGAAGGAGGGTGGGGAGCCAGATACCAGCACATCCTTTTCACAATTGTTTTTCAAGCCTGTATTAGACAAGGAGAGTTATTTGCTGTATTTTTGTTTCATACAAGCATCAGTGAAAATCTGAAATAGAGATGCCTGAAGCCAAATTTTAGAGTGTTTTCTTCCATTACCCTGACATCATTACTTGAATCCCTGTGGAAATTGCCAGCTAGCACTGATCCACACAAGTTTTGCAGCACTGGTGATGGCCATCACAAACAGCAACAATCACAGAAGAGCATGGTCATGCCCACTGCACTTTTGCAGCTTGTATTTGTAATCTTAAATTTGAGAACAATATGTATTTTTAAAAGGAATTATAGTCCTTTTTGAAAATGCAGCAGAATCACAACACAGCCCATGTGCCACCAACAGTGATGCCCTCAGTTAAGATAAAAGCAGTTTAATGCATGATTCCCCCTTGTTCTGAACATTTCCACTCAAAAACATGGAAGAGGGAAAGCACCAGCAGACTGTGATAGGAAGTTTCTCAAGCCTTGAAAGCTAAAAATCCCATCCTTCTCCCATGAAATCATATTCAAGAATCTCAGGTATGATACATCTGTTGGAAAATACCATTTACTAAATGGCTACAATTCCACAGAAGCCCCTCCAACTGCCAAAAATTACTCTGAAAGTAGCCACTACGGCCAATGTAAATTTACTTAAAATATACAGGATTATTAAAAATAGTAATCCTTAGTAATCCTACAGATTATGTACTGTTTGCTTCAGTACAATAATGACAAAACTAAAACATGAAGTGAAAACAAAAATGGTCAAAAAACAAGTTAATGGGTTATTACAGTGAAAAATCATAAAAGCAACAAAGGGCACCTTGAATGAGGAGGCAGCAGTCTCAAAATTCATGCAGACATCTTGAAATTTGTATGCTTGAAAAGTTTTAGCTTAAAAAGCAACAGAGAAAGCAGTAAGAGATAACAAAAACTGCATCTGTGGGAAAAGTAGTACAAAATTTTCTACCACAGTAGAGATCAAAGTCTCTCTCAGCTGTGGAAAGAGCTATGAAATGTTACTGGATAAAGCAACAGAATTAGGAAACAAGATATTAAGAGAGTAAAGCTTTCCAGATATAGACCAACAAACACCACTCAAATGCTTACAGCATGTTATTCCTGACGAGGTGTATTCAGTATATCCTGATGAAAATTTTACAGCTGACAATATTATCTCAATACTATTTAAGCAATACAAAAATACTGAGGAAAACCTGGTTGGTTTAGATAGATCTGAACTGAGTGGCTGCATGTCACCTGAGATTTAATAAAAAATCACAACCCACTTTTCTTTGCATTAGCATCCTATTACATCACACAAATGTTAAGTAATCTTTTCATTTTTAACTAAATAAAGTTCAGAAACAATAGTGAAAAATGTATGGTTTTCTGCTTGTCTTTTCAATAGACTGAAGATACTTCAAAAAGCGTGGAAGTCTTCGAATCACAGTCACCCTTCTAGAACAGTGAGATGGTTACAATAAAACGTTTCCTGTACAGCTCAGGTGCCAGGGATATCAGCGGCCACTGTAAGGGACACACATGAACAGGGTCAGCCAGAATCATCACTGACAGCTCTCCACTACCCTGCCATCTATGATCTGGTATCCGAAGTTCAACTAGAATCAACAACACATGGGTTGCATGTATTACCTGGATGATCATAGAATTGTTTGGGTTGGAAAAGACCTCTAAGATCATCGAGTCCAACCGTTAATCTGGCACTGCTGTGCTCCCCAGTTACCACATCTACAAGTCTTTTAAATCCTTCCAGGGATGGTGACTCCACCAACTGCCCTGGGCAGTCTGGTTCAGTGCTTGACAATTGTTTTAGTGATGAAACTTTTCCTAATATTGAATGTAAACCCCCTCAGGCACAGCTTGAGGCAGTTTCTTCTCACTGTGCCACTTGCTACCTGGAAGAAGAAGCTGAACCCCACCTGGCTCTACCCTCCTGTTTAGGGAGTTTTAAACCGCAAGAAGGTCTTCCCTGAACCTCCTTTTCTCCAGCGCCCTTAGTCTCTCCTCATCAGACTTGTGCTCCAGCCCCTTCCCTAGCTCCTCAGTCCTTCTCTGGACATGTTTCAGTACCTCAATGTCTTTCTTGTAGTGAGGGACCCAAAACTGATGTTACTTGCCAGAATGAAACGCAACTTCACATTAAATTATTCTAAAACAAATCACTTGCCCATAAAAAGATAGATCAGAAGCCACTCACGGAAGTTCAGAAGATAGAAGCATACAGAAAACCATTTAAGTAAGTTTCCCTATAGGTGTACTACTCTTCTGGCTTATTTGAAATAGAAGCTATTTACCCTGCCTGTCTCTGTGCTTATCTATGCATCATGTGTTGGCAAAACCCCAATTTTCTGTTAGAAGTGGCAGCCTGCTGGGTTAAAGAGCTATGTACA
Source organism: Pomatostomus ruficeps (assembly GCA_013400735.1). Classification (NCBI taxonomy): domain Eukaryota; kingdom Metazoa; phylum Chordata; class Aves; order Passeriformes; family Timaliidae; genus Pomatostomus; species Pomatostomus ruficeps. Next base: position 4,624 of record VYZT01024965.1, read on the forward strand.
ATGTTGTTGTAAATATCTCCCTTCCTACCATAAGTCCCAAAACCACAGAAGAGCCTCTTTACAGAGGAATCAGCTGTGATTTAAATACCTACCATTAGGTTCATGTTTGTTTTCTGGTTTAGGAGAGCTTCAGTTTCCTTTTGCAGAATACACAGGGCTGCTCAATTTGTATAACTGTTTTTCCTTGAGCATTTTTTATAATTCAAGACCCCTTCCTGCTGAAAGACTAAGGTTTGTGACAACAGTTTAGGGATTCATGTGAAAAAAATAGTTAATAATGCAACAGATCCAACCACGGTTCCTCAGCTACTGAAGACATAGTGGCAAGCTCACATTAGCACAGCAACAGTACTTTCCTCCTCTTCTTTTGCAATTGCTTGACCATGTTTTAGCCTTCTCCCTATAAAAAGGAGAGCCACTTTGGGAGCAAAAATGAAATTAATAGGGCAGCTCTCAGAGGCTTTGTCAGAAGTGCGCACCTGTCTGAATTCAGACTGTCCCCTAGTTCCGAACCATGGCTGGGTTTGCTCTTTCTCACACTGTTTGTTCCTGCTGCTCTTGCATCGCTTTGAACGCAACTGTGACACCTCCCCTTAGCCATGGTTGCTGCACTGGCTGTTATCAGACTTTGTCCCCTTTTCACAGAAATATCCCACTCCCTGGACATTAACCATTTTATTCTATGCAGATGTTTTTTCTCTTCTTTTTTTTATTTTTTTCCCCCTTTAAAGGTCAGGTATCTTGCTATTGATTTCATCTTAGCTAATACTGTATGCTCTGAAGCCAGCACCAGGTGCCAGAGCTGGTCTGTCTCAGCTACACATACAGAAATAATTTTAAAGTCTGACCTTCAGTCACTGTAATACAATAGCTGGAGAGACAGCACTAGTATTTTGAGGGACAGTAGATCAAGAGGCTTGTTGGGAAAGAAACCACAGAGGAACACGGGAAGGTGCAGTGCTGTGCAGGCTGCACCCTGAAGCATTCCCTCCCTCCAGTACGGCTGCCCAGGTAGGTCTTATGTAGAACACCTGACTTGTGAAATAAGACAGCTTTGTGCAGTACATTAATTATAATCCTGTGATAAAATTTCCAGAAAAGGAATTCAGCTGGGAAATCACAGAGGCAATGCAGCAGTGCTGATTGATTCTTATTTCAAGGAATGGTGCTAGTTATTTACAATCCCATTGGGGCTTAATACATGCAATAGACATATTTTCTTTCAAGGCATTACTACTTGTGTTATTATCAAGACAGGCCTTATTCAAGCCAGTCATAATTTCTACTTTATAAGGTTGTGCCAATGAATCAATGAGTTATGTACAGCAACATTTTATTTTCAATAGCTCTTTCAGGTAATTGCTTTGACTAAAGCTGGCGTTAGCACAAAAAGAAACTCTCTGAACGAGAGGTATCTTGTTTAAGAGAAGAAGTTAAAAGAAAATCACTGAAGCTTAGAAGAGTCCTAATAGTTCAGATTTAATCTTGTTAGTTCAGTAAGTATTCTACAATTATGCCTATAAACTCCAATATATAACCTTCACTTTTGCTATCAATTAATGACTACTAATTAAGCTGGATACTGAGACCAATGGTGAAGGACAGAAGCATGGCACAAGATTTTTCTTCCCCTATTCTACTGATATATTTGCTTGTTGCATTTTCCTAAGCCTTACTGGTTTAGATTCTGGGCCAGAATTTCTGTCTGAATGCTGCCTAAAGCTCTGCAGTTACCAGGAAACTGGCATTTCAAACCTTCTGCAGCTAAAACTTGTTCACACAACATGTTTATGAACTGCCAGATGCTACAGAACACTGTAGTTACAGCACTGTGCACAAGACATACCTCCTTCCTAACACTGAGCCAATATTGTTTCTTCCACACTTTCACCTTTTTCTAACATATGTTTTTCCTCACATTCTCAGTCTCCTTGCCCAGCCCCAACCCTTCTACCCCTTTGGGAGATCTCTCCTTTCTATGAGCTCTTTCTCCAAAGCAGCTGTCGTACAACCATCACCTCCCCACAAGCCCTTTAGACTCCATCCCTTTCCACCCCTCCTCATACCCTCATTCCTGACCTACTGGCTCAGTGAATCTTAATGTTTTCAAGTTTGACTCTGCTATTTCCCTTCCTATCAGCTTCATCTCCAGTCCTGATCATCCTGCCTGCTTCCCAGGTCCCCAGATCAGCCAAGGTGCACAAAACCTCACCTCCTAGCAAGGTATGACCACCTGCAAGGGGACTCTTGAGAGCACTCAAGACTGCTATTTCCAGTCCTCACGCTGGAATACAAGCACAGAACAAAAAGCAATAACCCACACTCAACAGTCACAAGGAGTCCTGTTCCCCATGGAGAACGTTTTTGAGGGAACTAAGCCACAAAGCACTGCTGTTTCTACCAGGAACCATTAAGGTGAGTATTCAGTGGCTTTTGGCTTAGTTTGCCATGGCAAGAGGAATATGCTTGACATCTAAAGGTCTGCACCACAACTGGTGTCAGGCACCCAATACTAAAGATTAAAAGCATGGGTCATTGGAGTGGCACAGGGCTCAACACTTGCACGGTGCATGTACAGACACCCAGGAGCACCCAGGCAGCTGCTGTGAGAGGACTGGGCTGAAGTGACCTGGAAGTGTTCAAGGCCAGGCTGGACAAGGCTTTGACCAACCTGGTCTAGGAGTGTGTCCCTTCCCAAGGCAGGGAGGTTGGAACTAGGCAATCTCTAAGGTTCTTTCCAACCCAACCCACTCTTATGACTCTATGAAAATATCTGGTTGCACAGTCACAAATAACAGAGTAAGGGACTGAGTCAGAAATACCCTGGAATCTTACTGAAGGAATACTATAAACCTGGACTAAACTATCAGAAAACCCGCACCAGGCTGTGAAGATGCATTTCACTTTTATCCTTCCATGCAGAACAAGAGGAGGGGTTTTTTTTTTTTGGAATCTGCAAGCATTCATGTCCAGAAGTGGCTTAAAACACTCTCCTAATAATAAATTAAGTCATGACAAGAGATTAACAAGTTAGAGGAGCTTAGAAAAGGAACTCAAAGCAGAAGAATGGAAGAGAGATTAATAAAGAAACTGTGCTATCATGCATTTAATATACTTGGAAAAATATGCCCACACAGGTGCTGCATGCACACCCAGCAGCTAACTGTGACCAAGGGCTCACTGGAGCTGCACTTTCACAAGTCACATTCACAGGCAGTCATGCCAATTACTGCCACCCCGCTGCCGGGGAATACTGCCTTTGAAAGCCCATATCAATTTCATACAAGCTCTATAAAAAGAACACAGAAGAAGTTTTAATACAAGTATTAACATGACAAGGTTGAATTCCATTAAAGAAATCCTGCTAAAGAAATGGGAGAAGTGATTGACTACCATGCTGCATTGAGATTTAAAGGATGGGTGACCACATGGGACTGGCATCTTCAAAAAGCAGTACATAAAATATTGGGAATATTCAAGAATAGAAATCAAAAAACATCACAGAACACTTAAAATCACAGGCTGTACTATTACAAACGGTGTATGGTCAGCAGCAGATCATTTGGTCTAAATCTTGAATTAGTAAACTCATTTATTTCCCTGCAGGCAATGAGTAAGGGATGTGGTAAGATGCCCCATTCCTGGAAGTGTTCAAGGCCAGGCTGAATGGGGCTTTGGGCAGCCTGGTCTAGTGGAAAGCATCCCTGACCATGGCAGGGGAGTCGGAACTTGATGATCTTCAAGGTCCCTTCCAACCCAAACCATTCTGTGATTCTATGATTCTTTACAGAGCATGCAAAAATGTGAAATTAAGGACACTTCAGCTCTAAAACAGTCCATGCCATCAAGGTGCTAACAGATCACCCACATTCGTGAAAATTTCAAAGATAGATCATAAATGGGTGAATGCTTGACATCAAAGCAGTTTTAAATTCAAGGTATCTTCAAATAAATGTGTTAACAATTGTAGAGTTCTTTTCTTCTGAGGATACACGAAAACTGGGGTAGAGCATTTAGTGCTCTACGAGCAGGGGCTGGCAGCTATTCGTGTTTAGAGCTATTAGAAAAAAATTTGCAAATGAGTTATACAACAATATTAACAGGCTGATTAAAAAAACATTAGAGCAATTACTTTCAGTAAGACTGCATCATCTTTCATCGAATCTGAATATAAGAAAGCAGACAATGTTCAGGAACAGCTTAACTAAAAGCATAAAATATTCCAATCTCTCTTACTACATAAAACATTTTTAAAGCACAAGCACCTCAGCAAAGTTCAAATAAAATGTAAGTATATAACAACCTACACAGAACAATTCAGAGTATCTAAAAGTAAGGAAAACAACTGCTGTTGTGCTTGCTTTGTCTGTTGTGAAACAGAAAGGTAAAACTGAATTTCACCAAAAACTGATAACAAAGTTTTAACAACCGCACCATGTCAAACCATGTCAGCTCTGACATTTTCACACTTCCTGCTGCGCTTTCTCAATAAAGTTATTCATCATAGTACTTAGTAGTAGGCATAAAAATTATGTTTATGGACTGCTCATAATTTTATTTAGCTCTTCTCATTATCAGCTGCCTGTGAAAATGCTGTCAAAGCCTCCTTCAGTTTTTTAATCACACCTTAGTGAAGGCATCTCAAAAGAAAGCAGAAAAAGTTACAAAGGCAGATTAAAAAGAAATTAGTATCTAAAGTTTTTCTTGACAAATAATGCAGCTCTAAAAAATAAACTGCTTTGATACCTTGTATATATTAAAAGGTAGTACTTTAAAGCCCGTAAAAATGGTATTTGCAGTAACAGTGTTTACATGCCTACAACTTTCAGGACCGGCTCCTTATTTCGTAGGGGTTGTGTGGGGATCTAAGTGAGGAGTATCAGGAAGCAGAAGAATGACTACAACATATTTAATAATAGCTTACAGACAGAATTTGAAGTACAAATAAAAACAGTTTTACAGCAGACTTTCTCAACAATTTCTGCTTCCTCATCCTTCCACCCAAAAATCTGCTCCACTAATATAGTCTAGTTATATTTTGCACAGCTAATGAAACTGAGCTCCAGTGAGACTGGCAAGCACCTGCTGATGCACAGCCTGATCCATCTGGACCAGAAGCTTACAGAGGCTGCCCAGAAGTATGCATTTGTTCTGAAGAAGCATCAAAGTATTTTCCTGATCTTAAGATTTGGCAAAGTCTTTAAATCTTCTAATAATACAGTAGTTTTGTGTTATCAATTATTCTAAAACACTGTTAGTATTCACCACTTAGACTCTAGTTCTAACTGACTACAATATTTCACTTAATACATTATTCAGATGTTTACTCTCCGGAAGGCAGGTTGGGACCACTGTACTCCATCAAGTGTTCAATTTCTTAAAGATGGCAGTTTAGATAATATCAAGAATGGTCTTCAAAATAAGATACTACTAAAACTACATCACTATTACTGAAGAAATCGGTTTCACTTCAGGCAGAAATCATGACAATACTCTCAGCTGTTCAAATAAGTGTTCTCTATAAAACCCAATATTTATAAAAAAAATAACTGACAGACAACAGCTTCGCTTAATTAAAAGAAAACTTATTTGGACACTCTATTCAGTGTTCAGTACTGCAAACAAGCACATTTTGGGCTGTCTGTAAGAGCAACAAGATTATAGCTTCAGTCCTTCCAAGTCTTGATGGGCAGCTTAAACGGCGTGTAAACACTGAAAAATTCTGACTTCTGCAGCTGCCAAAGCTATCCAGATGCACAGCGAGACGGCTATGCAGCTGTTCTAAGATTCAAGGCAATGCTGTAACCAAATAGTGTCAACTATCGCTACCCTCTCTGTAATGAGTTAAAGAATAACACCTTCACCGCTCAATACGCCCAGTCTACTGGGATCCATGCTGGAAAGCACAATATGCTTTGCTGAGCCGTTATTCAAGCCAGCACTCTCAGATCATAGATTTATTTTATTTTCCTCTGGGCAAGCTCTTCCTCCTCGTTTGTCAGAGCTCTCTAGGAAAGCCTGCCCAGCCCAGGCAAGGACCAACCACCCGGCAGCGAGCGAGGAAAGCGTTACCTCCGTTGATAGGGACGGGAGCCACCAGCAGCCCCTTGACCTCCACCTTGGGGGAGTCCTGCCCGTAGCGGCCGCGGTCGATCCGCAGCAGCGTGGGGCCGCCACGCTCGGGGCTCAGCACCGTCACGTTGATGAGCGCGGTGTAGTATGCCTGGCTGGCGTTGTCGGCGCCGGCCGGCCGGACCCGGCCGTGCCACAGTAGCAGCGGTAGAAGCAGCAGCACGGAGGAGCCGCCGTTCCAGTGCTGGCGAGCCCACCGCCAGCTCATCTTCGACTCCAGGCCAGCAGACGGCCGCCACTGGTTGCCTCCGCCGCTTCCCCGCGGCAGCGTCGAGCCCCGCACGCCCGGGTGTGTCCTATCCCATCTGACAGCCCCGGAGCGGAGACCAAAAGCAGGCGGAGCGGAAAGGAGAGCGAGGGCTCATGCCATGGGAGGAGCCAGAGGAGTCATGGCAGGTCCCAGCCGAGTCCGATCCGCCGCCGCGACTCCCAGGGGAGGCTGCTCGAGGAAAGCCGCGCTCCGCCGGTCCCTCGGGGCTCCGCCGGTTCCTCAGAGAGCCGCGCTCATATCGCCCGCCCGCCGCCGAGGGGGAGCTCCGGCCGGGCGAGGGGAGGAGGCGGGGGCGGCGCCGCGGCCCCCTCCCCGCGCAGCCCCTCGCCAGCCCGGGGGGGCTTCTGGCAGAAGCCGCCGCTGCCGCCTCAGTCGCGCTCGCACACAGCCGCGAGGCTCGCCTGGGACTCGGCCCG